>LPNX010370232.1:35600-48258 GCA_001517045.1 Pseudotsuga menziesii | reverse complement strand
AACTCATGCAATGCCACCTCAACCATGGGGGATGATGTCATCTACTAGAATGTACTTGGTTGATTTTTATAGTACATTTTGGTCCTTTTGAGGCCCATTTTTGACCTCAAATTCTCTCTAATGAAGGGTTAGAATTACATTGTGGAAAGTATTACAAGCCTCCTTGTTCCTGGTGGTAGCTTTCCTTCTTTTCTCAGAGCCCTCTCCTTTCCATATTCCACTAAGTCTTTCCACTCTCTTATTGGAATCATCGGAGGGTGCTCATACTTAGGGTTCCTGTTGATGAAATTGTCATTGATGCCAACATGGACTTGCAGTGGACCCACAGGTTATCATTTATTCCATCAAGTCCCACTTGCAGTGCCTTGGACCCCTTACAAAGTGGGTTTGAGCCTTGGACCCCTTACAGAGTGGGTTTGGGCCTTGAAGCACCTTTTACCTAGTTGACAAGATTTTTGTACCCACAAGGATGAATCTTGGAGCCACCACCTTGTTGAATATGTTGAAGACCCTACCGATCATGTTGAAGACCCTGGATATGGTCTTGAAGCCTTGATGGCCGATGACAAACCCCTATATGGGTTGGAGAAGCATTAACGACCCATTATGTGGTCATTCATGCTCTGATGGTATCATAGTACCCCATGAGAAGAACCATCTACCCCATAGATGATGTCATGATGAATATTGACCCTTGGAAGTCTCCTGGTGTGGTTGAAGAAGCCTTGATGAAGTACTTGGACCCACACTTAGTGGTTTGATGACCTTGCAACCCTTATTGGGTTCATGGAGCTCTTATATGGTGATGATGACTTTGTATGGTCCTTGCTAGGATATGGAACCCCTGGTATGATGAAGAAGCCCATGGAACCCCTGATGAAGACCCTGATACCCTTGCAAAGGTCATGGAGACCACTAATTGCAGTTTACATGGTTAGATGTCATGATGATGTGGTATTTGGTGATTTAATGAAGTATGTTAGATTTTTATCATTTAATCTATTTGATCTAGGATATTATTTGAGAGAATAACATGCACAACAATAATCACAAGAGACAAGAGACACAAAGAGTTTTCCTCGGGGAAACCATAAATAAGAAAACCCTGCAACTTCCTCACAGATAGAATGAACACCAATAGAAAATGTAAAACGTAAAGATATAAAGATGATATCCGACAACTATTATCTCTCTCACTTGTGTGAGCTCCTCCTTTCTCACTCATGTGCTACAGTTGAGTAAGTGTGTGTTCTAAATAGAGAGTCTCACTCTCTATTTATCCTTTTTTACTTTTACAGGGCCGACCTCACTAGGAGAGTCTAATAACCCTAATACCACTCAATTGTGGGGACTATTTGATGCAGAAGCATAATGGCATGCTAACAATGTGATGATTTGGTCACATGATGTGGCATATTTTTGGACTGTTTTGATGAGTCATAGTTTGTTAGTGGTGGTAGGAGTGATTGCGTATCATGACTCCTTGCATGGAGATCAAGACACAGTTTGTTTATTTGCGATAGGGACATTTTCATCATGCTTTGTAGTTGTTTTTTTTAGTTACAGGACCACTTAGTGTAGGGGGGTTACATTTTATCTTAAAGAGGCAGATTAGAGATTGAAGGAGGGTTCTGCTCTTCAGCATTAGATTTCTGAGTTTGCAGAGAGATGTATAGATTTGTGTCTAGTTCAGCTTGTAAATATTTTGAATAGACTGAAGCATAGAGATGAGTTGTGTGTTTGTGTGTTTTTTGAATAGGAAGAGTAGCCATGTGTTTGTAGTGTTATTAGCCTCTATGCATTTACTATTTGAACTGTGGATCTGTGAAGAGCCGACTTTGGCGTTTTCCTGAACATCTGTGTATTTTTGTGAAATTATTGGTTCAAGTGTTAAATCGTTGCTTGAATAGATGACATAGATTATAGATGCATGCATAGAAGTGTTAGGCTGATTAATATTAAAGATTGTAGGTTGGATTGATCGATTCTATGATCAATCGGCGCAACACGCATATTTTATTCCATTAACAAGTTTTACAGAGAATAAACAGTGGAGATTGAGTCCGTAGATGAAGATTTGATGAACCCAAAGAGACCCAAAACAGAAGTTGTGAGGACGATAATAAATCTACAAGGATTTGTGAGATCTGCACCAAACAATAGATTGACAGTCGTGAAGAAGGCCGCAAAGATACTACGATTGGGAAAATTGCGGAAGAAAAGTTTGCGGGAGGAAAGTTGTGGGGGAACAACTTTGGAAAGTTGAAATATTGCATCTCGCAAATTTGTTGTGAAAAAGATGTTGTAGAGGTAAAGTTGCGGGGGAGAAACATTGGGAGGTTGACATCTTGTATCTTGTAACCCACTTGCGGAAAGGTTGTTGTGGAGGAACAATTGCGGGGAGGCAATTTTAGGGCAGAATTTGGCCAAGGGATAAATTGGTAATCCTGCTGAGTGTAGGAGCCACCATATCCTAGAGGCATTGGTTGGGTTGGTTGTGGTTGATCCCTCTTGCACTACTATTTCCCTGACTTACAATGGAGGGTTAACCTTAATGAATTTACATGAATTTATTATATTAATAACTCTCCCAATCAGAGGAATAAACATCTTTGTTAGGGTACAATGAAATACAATAAGAAATATACAAGTGAATACATTCCAAAGCTACAAATAAATCAAAACCCCCTCTTAACTAGGAATTATTCTCTTGACACAATTCATCACCACAAGTCTTCATCATTGGATCATCATTAAAGTTAGATCATCATCAAAGCTGGATCATCATCAACACTCCTACCGCTATCTCGAGTAAATGGTGCTATCTCTCAGATCTATTTGTCATAGGAAGCTATACAGAGTGAACCCTTTTTCATGTTGGATGTAGGTCTAGTCTCCATGTAGGTATTCATCGATAGAGCCATCCCTTTTTCATGATGGATTTAAGTCTATAGTGCCATCCCTTTTTCAATCTAGATGTAATTCTACATCTATAGAGCCAACCATTTTTCATGCTGGATGTAGTTCTATAGAGCCAACCCTTTTTCATGCTGGATGTAGGCCTTGCCCTATGGAAGGACTTTATCTATAGAGCCAACCATTTTTCATGTTGGTTGTAGGCCTTGCCCTCTGTAAGGACTTTCTCTATAGAGCCATCCATTTTTCATGTTGGATGTAGTTCTACAGAGCCAACCCTTTTTCATGTTGGATCTAGTTCTACAGAGCCAACCCTTTTTCATGTTGGATGTAGGCCTTTCCATCTGTAAGGATTTTCTCTTCAAATCATCTCGGAGCACAAATCAGATACACATAACACAACATTCACATTCACGGGCATGTTATGACACACCTACTACCATCTCGGAAAGGCTTCAGCATTCAAATCCACCGGCATGGTAGGACACACCTACTGCCATCTGGGAAGGGATCATGTGTATCACTTCCCCTTGGAGGGAACCTCGATCTGAAGAGTCACCAAGATTCTTTCTAAAGTACTCAAACTTCACTCTGGCCATTTCTATTATAGAATCACATCAAGGCTGATTACGTCCAGGGATAACCTTCTAGTACTAATTACTTCCAAGGACAACCTACAGGAATGATTATGTCTGAGAAACCTATGAGCTTCACCAAGATTTTATGCTCAAAGAACTTGTCTCATCGGCTATGCTAGAAGTCATCGCTCCCTCTTTTGAGAGATATCGATTTGGATCACATATTGGAGCTTCACTGCTCCTCTATGCATCATACAAAAATGCAAGTCAGATCAATCAAATAAAATAGTAGCTTTCAAAAGAAACATACTACCTCACAACTAGTCATGCAAGTGGCAACATATTTTTCCTCGACAGTACTCAGCACCATGTAGGACTCCATCCTGCCAAACCAGTAGCCCATACTGGATCTCAAATTGAAGAAGAAACCCAAGGTGCTCTTCTTCTCAGTGGCGCTACCACTCCGAATCAACATAACCATTTAGGTTAGTCTTTTGATTCGTATCATACTTGATTCCATACTCAACTGTACCCTTCAGGTACCTCACTGCATTCTTTGTAACTAGGTGAGCATGTCTCGGATCTGTCAGGAACATCAATGAAGAAAAAATCCGATAATATTACATCGTGGCATCAACCGTCTCTGATGAAGAATCACTCAATAGCTTTAGGTCCGATGCTATAGGTGTGGCCATGGCCTTGCAGTCCATCATCCCGAACCTATGCAGGATCTCCATTGCATACTTCCCTTGTCCAAGGGAGATTCCATCTGCATTATGCCACACCTCCATGCCTAGAAAGTAGTGAATCATACCCAAGTTCTTCATCTTGAAATCGATGGAAAATATCCTTCTTGCAATTTTAATGAGTTCCTCTTTTCCTGTCAGGAACAGGTCATCAACATATAAAAGAAACATCACTAGTATTCTACCTTCAACGTTGAAGCAAAGGTTGGAATCAACTTTACTCTCAGTATATCCTAGAGCCATTAGTAATCTGTTGATCCTATGATACCATGTCGAACCTCAACATCTTCTGCAGTCACTCCCTCTGAAGCAGAGCATCATTCTCCCTCTACCTTTCGTACTCTATGTATTGAAACATTCTGTAATGGAGTGATAAGTAGCTTCCCATGCTACTAATATTCTATGTATCCATTTGGGGTCACTGAATACCAAGATCCTCTATCTTGAACCTTTTCACAATTTCTTCTCGCACCCATATGTGAGATTTTCATCCTCTATAGGATTCCATCTTCAATCTTGTAGCAAAGGTTAAGATACTCATCACTCTAGGTGATCTTCAAGCTGCTCATGTAGGTGTTATCCCATGGGTGCCTTCTGATCTCGTACAAGTCCTTATTTAACTTGCACACATGAGTCTACCTGTCATGTGTCTCAACTCCCACTGGCTACAAATGTCTCTTCGTAGTCTATGCCTTCTTTCCATGAGAAGCCTCGTGCTACAAATATTTCCTTGCATCTCACGATGTTTCCATTTACTACATAGTGGATCTTGTAGATCCATATGGAAGACACTACAAACTTCCCTTCAAGTCTCAATACCACATCCTAGACATCATTTGTCTTGAACTGGTGCTTTCCTTCCCTTTCTTCTTTGCTACTTCTTCATAGCTCGAAGGCTCTGCATCAATGATGTCGCTCAACATAACTAGATTGTGTTTGAGGCCTCTTTCTTTCCTTGGATTATTCTTCATCTACCATTATTTTTATATTCTTCTGAATCTCTTTATTTCGCTATGAAATCTTCTTGGTTCATCTTCATGTATGCTTATTGGAGTGAATCTTGAACTGTTGTCACTTGTTCTTTGGAACAAGTCTCGTCCTTCTTTTCTTGTAGGCGATTATACATGATCTTTCCTACAAGTCAAATCCATTAGTTGTATGGTTAGAAACATTTCATAAGAAATATTCATAATGAAAAATTATTATGCATAAAGATATAATCATGCAACTATTTTAGTCAATACAACATGCATCCATATCTCGTATACATAGAAACTTTCTAGATTCCTTCCATCTCTACTATGACATGATTGAGATTGTACACTTAATCCAATATGTCAGCAAAGAGGTTTCATTCTAGATAAGTATCAATGGAGTGTTGTATAGCACCATGGGCTAGTGACCCATCACATGCATATTAGTAGTATACCGTCATTAATGCAGTCATTCTATCATGCATACTACATTTCATAATATAAACAACTGGATATGTAGGAAACGAAAATTTAAATACTTATCTTTATTTGTTTCATGGGTAGACTCCTTCTTGAGCCTTTAGCTTCATCATCTTCTTCATTCATAACATCATCATTTCTTATCCAAATGCTAATATGGATAAGAGGTTCTTCAAGAATTGAGTCCTTCATATTCCTCATCACTTGAGGGATATTCTTTGAATCGTGAGAGCTTGATCTTAAATTGCTCCCATCTTCTTTTCTCTTATTATGAGTCACGCTTCTTCTTGTGTGCACTATTCCCAGAGTTTTCTAAAGGTAATCACTTCCTTCTGGAACACATTCCTTGAGTGAATGAATGCCATGATCTTGGGAGGCCATTCAAGGTGGTTATAACAATATCTTATTATTCTTCGATTGCTTCATCATAGAATCAAACACTTCCTTTTTCTGTCTTCAAGGATGACAAATGAGGGCTGAGATTGTCTTTAATAGAATTTGCAATGATTCTTTTGGCTCTACCCTTAGCCTCACCTCCCTCTGGCTCTTAGAACTTTCTTACTGAAATACTGATCTAGGTCAATTTATTCAAGGATCACAGAGTTCCTATACTTCCATACTTGGAAGTTGTCAGCTTCACCAAGCATGTCATCAATCTGGTGTGATTAGTCATTTTGAAATGAGAACCTCAAATGTAAATAGAAAAGGATTAGATCTTACTGATGTGAGGTGTCTGTCCTAGTTCTGGAGCTAGATGATCTAGGGTTTGTCAGAGGAAACCTAATTTTAAAAACTTGGAATCTTTCAGATCTAATTGGATAAAAATATGTGCCACCTGAAGGCGATATGAGCAACATACTGATTGTCCTAAAACTATGATCAGAACTGCAAAATATCTGATGCCCTAGTTTTCTTCAATTTCTTATGCAGAATATTCCTGATATTGTTTCTATGGTATCCCTAAAATTAATGCTCCTTTGTGTCTAAAAATTTATACTGAGGTTTCCTCATCTGTTCTCTTTCCAACACCACAGATTTGAGCAGAATTGGTTTCACCAATTGGGAATTATGAGTGTTTTCCCAAGGTGACTTATTTAAGTACTGTTCAACATAGTTAACTTGTACATACTTACACGTGTTAGAGTTTTTACTTTGGGGTTTGAAGATTTTACCACAGAAAGTACAGTCCGTTCCCTATCTGAAACATCTTTCTAAATTTTATTTGGACATTCATAGCCTGAGATATAGAAATTATCCCAAGGTGTCCTGTTCAGGGATGAATCGTGGGAGAGGCTGGAACCCTGATTTGGAGGAATCATATCTCCCAAAATATAGTGAATATGAGGCTAACACTTTTACATAGGGTACATCAGAAATTTATCTTCATCTTGTAAAATTTTTGTCTCCTTATCCTTCTCCAAAATCGAGATATAGAGAATGTACCAAAACGTCTAGTTTTAGTATTTTAGGGTTTTTCTTGAGGCATGAAACCATAATTTTCATTAGCTGCCACTGCAGCTGTATTTTTAGCTGTACAGTGAAGCTTCTTTGATTCATATACTAATGAGAAACTCAAATGGAAATACAAGAGATTTAGATCTTACCAATTTGAGATTTCTGAACTGGATCTGGACCTGATCTTTTGATTTTCCTGTCCATGGTCAAATTAGGGTTTGACTTTCCTGGAATTTTACCCAACCAGAAACTTCAATATTGGTCTCTAAATTTTGATTTTGAGGAGGAGAGAAATCCTATGTTAGGCTCACTAAAAAATTTCTCTTCTATGAAAATCCCAAATTTCCCGTAGTAGTGACATGTCAAATAATGAAAAATGGCCGGAATCAAATTCTGCTTCGACAGAAAGATGCACCTTCAATGGAGAGTTAGCCTAGCCTCCTTTTGCTGATGATCTGTGGAGAGAGACCCAAAAAGTAAGAATCCCTAGCTTCTGCAGCTACACAACCTCTTGTTCTCAGGTTAGCTCTGATACCATGTTATATTTTTATCATTTAATCTATATGATCTAGGATCTTATCTGAGAGAATAACATGCACATAAATAATCACAAGAGACAAGAGACAGAAAGAGTTTTCCTTGGGGAAACCATAAAGGAGAAAACCTTGCAACTTCATTAGAGATAGAATGAGTACCAACAGAAAGAGAAAAACCCAAAGATACAAAGATGATATCTGACAGTTGTTCTCTCTCTCACTTGTGCGAGCTCCTCCTCTCTCACTCATGCGCTACAGTTGCATGAGTGTTTGTTCTAAATAGAGAGTCTCACTTTCTATTTATACTTTTTTACTTTTACAGGGCCAAATTTACTAGGAGAGTCTAATAACCCTAATACCACTCAATTATGGGGACTATTTCCCTGACTTACAACGAAGGGTTAACCTCAATGAATTTACATGACTTTATTATATTAATGACTCTCTTGATCAGAGGAATAAACATCTCCGTCAGGGTACAATGAAATACAATAAGAAATATACAAGTGAATACATTTCGAAGTTACAAATACATCAACAAAGTCATGGAACCTTGTGAATACCTTGATTCCTATTTCTTTCATTTGATGTGGTCAAGAAACCCAAACACATATTGGATTGATGATGGTCCATTTAGTGACAAGCTTAGAGCCCATGATGGCACCTTGCACATGGAATACCATTAAAATACCTAGTGGCTTGATGCAACCCTATGAATCTGTGGAGGACACACTCCCATGAATTTTAAATGATATGGTTAACTTTCAAGGATTCTTTAAAATAAAAATACATAAAAATACATAAGGTTGACCATTGAGGTGGTAAGAAAAATAACAAAAAATACATAAGGTTGACTATTGAAGTGGTAAGAAGTTGGAAATCATTGGTCATACATATGGCTTATGTGGTGGTCACCCTATTATATGGAAAAGAAAATACATGCAATTATTTGGTAATGTTTGACCATTGAAGTGGTAAGAAGTTTCTGTGCCAATTAAAAGTCAAATTAAAAATTCAAATTTCAATTTTTAATTAAAAATTAAAATTATTACCACTCTTACCTTTGAAGACAAGTCGCCCAACATGAAACATGTCCACTTTAATGTGCATATAAACACATCCAAAAACAATAAATGATAGATGTAGGTAGAAGTGAATTCACGGATATTGGTCTGAGTTTTTTTTCACAGTAGTAGAGGGGCGATTCGTTTTTACAGAGAAAATTTTGGGCATCTTCACTAAAATTGGCATAACTTTCTCATATGGAATCAGAATTACAAAATTCTTGGCTAGATGGAAATCTTGTTATGAGGGCTATGTGATGAAATGATCTATGCTTTCTTTTGGTTTTTCTAATTTTTATTCATCTTGTGATCTTCAGAAAGGTATGGTCCATTATTCTAGGTTTCTTTTGTGATGACACCTATCTCTCATGGATAGAGTTCATATTTGATCTTAGTATGTGAGCCTCTATATTGATATATCTATTTGGAGTCATTATGAAGTTATGATTATGATGTTTCATACCTTCATGCTATTATATGATACACTTTATGATGATAATGCATGTGATAATGATGTACACTCTATGATGTTGATGCACTCCTATACAATATGATGTACATGCATACCATAGTGTGATGATGCTCTCCTATGCAATATGATGTATACTTGATGTTGATGATGCATACACAATGAAAAATAAATTGATGAGGATGCATACCCTATCACAATGATGCATACCTATGATGATGATGCATGACGACGCATGCCACATGTTCAGTGAAAGCAAAGCAGAATTACTTGTTCAGTAATTGTGTATGGTGAGGTGTATAATGATGTGCATGAGTAGTGTTTGTAAGTGAAATGAATTATTAGTATATAGTGATGAATCAACAGATGACCAACAGCGGAGATGAGTAGCACTGATGAGTAGCAGAGATGAGCATCAGATATGAGCAACAATGATGAGCATCAAAGATGAGCAATAGTGATGAGGAGATTGACCAGTAGAGTGATGAGCAGAGATTGATGTGCAGAGTAGAGGATGTTTGTGCAGTAGAGACATATTTTTACTTGCAAGAAGAATCTTGCACTTGAGGATTAGACTCTTCAAACCCTTCTTAGTTGGAGCTAAGAAAACTAGGATGGGTCTTGTTATGAAATTGGTGATTTTTTCATCAGTTGGTGCTGATTGTCTTCGATAATATTGTTGTCTTCCATGTATGATAAATAAAGATCAAAATTCCATATATTCTTGTGTCTCTTTTTATGCAATGTTGTTCTTATGACTCATGATGAATTTTATCATGAAATTGATGACATAATGATTGATATGCTCTGTTTGAATAAAAGAAGGTAAAAAGTTTAAAATTGCTCATACATTGATTCACCCCCTTGTTAGTGTGTCCATTGTGTCCAACAATTTGTATTAAAGTAGGCCTTCATCACAAGCCTATCAATCTTGAAGGAGATCCATGGAAACACAATTGAAGATAAAAAAGAGTCATCAAGCAATTACGTGCCTGTACTTGATGCGACAGATTATTTCAGTTGGAGGAGAAAGATGAAGGCATATCTGAAGAAGTTTGGCATTTGGGATATTGTGATCAATCCACCCGCTCCATCAAATAAGAAAGGAAAATCAACTGCATAGAAGGAAGCAAAGAAGGACAATACTACAACCTTGAAGTTCCTCATGGATGGACTTCCCAAGTCAATAAAAAAAAGTGCAGGGAAGTACACTTCATTCTAAGATCTATGGTTCAAGGTAGAAAGCAAGTATCAGAAGGAAATACCAAAACCCAAAAAGACTGATCAAGAATAAGAAGACAAGCCCCCAGAAGAGATCAATCAAGAAGAAGAGAAGAAAGAACATGATTCTAGTAAAGGTTGAACTCTTGTGACTGTAATGATAGTTTGTCTTATGAAATTGAGAAAGTTATTGCAGATGATGATTAATAACTATAAAAGGATTCACATGAGATACATCTCACATTTCTGAATATTTGGATCTCAGTGCCAACTAGTTTCTCAACATAGTAAATCTGAACCAAAGTGACTTCACGAAGTTCAAAAATAAAATCTTGGACTCCTTGAATGAATATCAGTAGAAGACCATGACAATGAGAGTGTTTTTTGTGAAGCTCAAAAATAAGGACAAAGAGTTGCGGGATCAAATGAAGGACATGGATGTTGAAGTTGAAAAACTAAAGACTGAATTGATCATCCAAAAGGAAGAATCAGAAGAGCCTACTGAAGAGCTTGAAGAAACTAGAGAGGTCAATCATGATCTGAAGACTCAGCTAGATGAATCCAAAAGGATAGAGGAAATCCCAAATATTTAGATGGAAGAAAAGGAGGATACAATCCAGAAGCTGGAAATGGAGGTAGTTGGTCTTAGGAAGAAAGGTAACAAGAATGAATCTTTCTTTAGGTTCAAGGATATTTCAGTTGTCCTAGACAAGATCTTGGATTTCCAGATATCTCCACTCAACAAGACTGGTCTTGGTTACAAGAAGGAGAAAGAAAAATTTGAATATGATTCTTGGTTTCCCAAGACTCTAGAAGCAGGTCCATCAACATCCAAAGATGCTCCCCATGCACTTACACATGACAACAAAGACCCTGGTAATTCAAGGATGCATCAAGAAGCGAGATCTATTCCTAAAGGAAAGTTCAGAAAATAAAAGGTTCCAAGATGGAAACAAAGTCCCAGGTATGAAAGTGGATTCAATGGTTATTGTTATTTTTGTTCTAACTTTGGTCATACAAATGTGGATTGTAGACTCTATGGAAGAAGAAGTGGTGGAAATCCCAATGACTCAGTTAGATGTTGGACATGTAACCAAGTAGGACATGTTGTTGCCACATGTCACACATTGAGATGCTACACATGCAGTGGGTTTGGTCACAAAGCCTAAGAATGTGCAAGTCAAAGAAGTCAACCAAGGAAGATTCCTTCCTACACATCAGGAAGAAGAACCATTGAACCATGGAGGAAGATCAATGCAAGAAGATTTAAAGATCAGAAGACAAAGGCCTACAGTCATGGACACTCTCAGGAATGGAGACATGAATTTGATCAAAGAAGTGTTTAAAGTTCCAACAACTCAGTGAGGTGCTAGACATGAAACCATGTTGGTCACATTGATGCCTATTGTCATACAATGAGATGTTGTAGTTGTAGTGGATTTGGGCACAAAGCTCAAGATTGTAGGAGTACACAGAAACAACCCTTGAGAATTTTCCTATGCAGCTCATTAAGGAAAGCCAATATAGATGAAGGAAGATATATTGAAAGAACAGATGCCAAAAAGCAAGTATGGAGGAAGAAGAATAAGCAGTTACAGATAGGAGAGATTGATCAAATTAGGGAAGATGGCTGCTACATGGCAACCCAAGTGTAAGGTCTCTCGAATACCTTAGCACACCTTGAGTTAATGAGGCTAGAGGATGAACTCAAAGAAGAAAGGATGATTACTCCAGGAATATAGAAAAGTCCTAGGATCGTGCATATTGATAGGGGGAGCAATTACCAGTGATCAATGATTTCAGATATAGGTATGTGCACACCCTTTGTCATTGATGCCAAAGGGGGAGAGATGAAAAAAAATTGGGAATATGCTAATAGGTGAAGCATGAGTTGTTGTCATCAATGGAAAAGGGGTAGATTGTTGATGAAATTGTCATTGATTCCAACATGGAGTTGTAGTGGCCCCATAGGTTGTCATTGATTCCACAAAGTCCTACTTGCAGTGCCTTATACCCCTTACAAAGTGGGTTTGAGCCTTGGACCTGTTACAGAGAGAAATTCCTATGGCTTGGGGTACCACAACAGACAGCTAGACTCCAGAAATCAATATTTCCCAATATGCAATAGAAATAAAATTTCTAACACTAAAGGATCGAACCTCGTACCTTATTCTGGACGGTTGAAGTAGATCCCCGTTGAGCTTTCCAATCTTCAGATT
>LPNX010370232.1:3269-30931 GCA_001517045.1 Pseudotsuga menziesii | reverse complement strand
GCAACAATGGACTATAGTTTCGTTACTCTCAATTCTCTCTTATGCTTTCAATGTCTCAAGGGGTTCCTTATATATCTTTTCAAAGGGATACTGAAAGATTGAATCCGTGCGATCTCAAGGCATATGGAAGGCCAGGAGTCATATGAGTCGGATCCAAGTCAAGGAACGCTCCAAAAGGATTTGGATTATGCACACATACCGATGTACGCGACTATAGGGGGAATATCCACATATGTACACGGTTATCGGGGTAAAATCCGCGTATATCACTTTTCTTATGTTTTTAGGGATGATCAAGGACACATCAAAAGACAAAAAGTGGTCCATAGGGGCTAATGAGTCTGCAGTGGGACAGGGGAAGGCCATACAATGTGTGATTCACCTAGTGTGGTGAAATCCGCTATAACAGGACCCCTTACAGAGTGGGTTTGTTCCTTGAAGCACCTTTTACCTAGTTGACAAGGTCCTTGTACCCACATGGATGAATCTTGGAGTAACAACCTTGTTGAAGATGCTAAAGACGCTACTGATGGTGCTAAAGACCCTAGAGATGGCCTTGAAGCCTTGTTGGATGTTGGAGAACCCCTAGATGGTTTGGAGAAGCATTAATGAACCATTATGTGTTCATTCATGCTCTAATGGTATCATAGTACCCCATGAGAAGAACCAGCTACCCCACATATGATGTCATGATGAATATTGACCCTTGGAAGTCTCCTAGTGTGGTTGAGGTTGTTGAAGAAGCCTATGAAGCCTATTTATTGTTGAAGAATCCCTGATGAATTACTTGGACCCACACTTAGTGGTTTGATGACATTGTAACCCTTACTGTATTCATGGAGATCTTATATGATGATGATGACCTTGTATGGTCCTTTACAGGTTATGGAATCCCTGGTATGATGAAGAATCCCATGGAACCCCTAATGAAGACCTTGATATCCTTACAAAGGTCATGGAGCCCACTAATTGCACTTTACATGGTTAGATGTCATGCTGATGTGGTATTTGGTGACTTAATAAAGTCATGGAACCTTGTTAAGACCTTAATGTCCATTGCTTGCACTTGATGTGGTTAAGGCACCAAAACACATATTGGATTGATGATGGTCCATTTAGTGACAAGCTTGAATCCCACGATGGAACCTTACACATGGCATGCCATTAAAATTCCTAGTGGCTTGATGCAACCCTATGAATATGTGGAGGGAACACTCCCATGAATTTTAAATGATGTGGTTGAGTTTGAAGGATGCTTTAAAATAAAAATAATAAAAATACACAAGGTTGACCATTGAGGTGGTAAGAAAGAATAACAAAAATACATAAGGTTGACCATTGAAGTGGTAAGAAGTTTGAAATCCTTGGTCATACATATGGCTTATGTGGTGGTCACCCTATTATATGAAAAATAAAATACATGCAATACTTTGGTAAGGTTCTACCATTGAAGTGGTAAGAAGTTTGTGTGATAATTAAAAGTCAAATCATACAAATTAAAATTCTTACCACTCTTACCTTTGAAGACAAGTTATCCAACATGAAACATGTCCACTTTAATGTGTATATAAACACATCCAAAAATAGTCAACGATGGATGTAGGTAGAAGTGAATTTGTGGATATTGGTTCAAGGTTTTTTTCGCAGTAGCAGAGGAGCAGTTCATTTTTACAGTGAAATTTTTGGGCATCTTCACTAAAATTGGCATAACTTTCTCATACAGAATCATAATTACAAAATTCTTGGTTCGTTGGAAATATTATTATGCGGGATATGTGATGATATGATCTAAGTTTCTTTTGGTTTTTATACATTTTCTTCATATTGTGATCTTAGGAAAGGTATGGTTCATTCTTCTGGGTTTCTCTTGTGATGGCACATATCTCTCATGGATAGAGTTCATCTTTTATCTTAGTATGTGAGCCTCTATATTGATATATTTATTTGGATTCATTATGATGTTATGATTATGATGTTTCATACCTTTATTCTATGATATGATACAATTTATGATGATAATGCGTGTGATAATGATGTACACTCTATTATGTTGATGTACTCTTATACAATATGATGTGCATGCATACCATAGTGTGATGATTCTCTCCTATGAACTATGATGTATGCTTGATGTTGATGATGCATACATGGTGCAAACTGAGATGATGATGATGAGGATTCATACCCTATGATGATGATGCATGACGATGCATGGCTTATTTTAAATGAAAGCATAGTAGAATTAGATATTTAGAAATTGTGTATGATGAGGTGTACAATGATGTGCATGAGCAGTGAAATGACTTATCAGTATATAGTGATGACTCAACAAATGACTAACAGTAGAGATGAGTAGCATTGATGAGTAGCAGACATGAGCGGTAGTGATGAGCATCATAGATGAGAACTAGTGATGCGCATATTGACCAGAAGATTGATGAGAAGAGATTGATGTGCAAAGTAGAGTTTGGTTGTGTAGTAGAGCCATATGATTGCTTGAAAGAAGAATCTTGCACTTGAGGATTGGAATCCTCAAACCCTTCTTAGTTGGAGCTAAGAAAACCAGGCTGAGTCTGGTTATGAGAGTTGGTTCTCTTTTCATCAGTTGGTGTTGATTGTAATCGAGAAGATTGTTATCTTCCATGTACAATAAATAAAGATCAAAATTACATATATTCTTGTGTATCTTTTGATGTGATGTTGTGCTTATGAATCATGATGAATTTTTTTATGCAATTGATGACATAGTGATTGATATGCTCTGTGTTGGTTATATGGGCAGACCCGGGTTTACTGTAATGTACCAACAACACCCCTAGCTCACTGGCCCTTTCAACGACAGACCGAGGAGCGGCTTGAAGTCTCACCCGAAGTGATTTTAATGGGTTGGCCAAAGACTCAAGTGTCTTCAACCAGGTTCTGTAGCATCCTAGGGTATTGCAACTCTTCTTAGCAAGCGAGGTCTCTCTCCGCGACGCACAGTTCCTCTTACTCGCGGGTTCTAACCGGGGAGGGACTCCTATCGCATCGCAGCTTCCGGGACGATGCGAAAAACTCTCCCTTCCTAATAACCCACGGTCTGCGGTACCTCACACCGCAGCGCCTCTGTCGGTGCGATATCACCTATTGTCAGCGCGATATCCTCTATAATGCGGTCCTCTGCGATCCTCGCGGTCCAAAGGATATCTCACTGGGAGGAATGACTTGGTTAAATTTCAACAGGGCATTAAATACTCTGACTTGAACCTCCATGGTTCAACACACCCAGCATCAACTATACCTGACTTGATGGCTAAGTATAATAGAAACACTTAATAGAGTGCCTATTACTATATGAAACAAGCGCTGATAAACTCCTATGCAGACACTTGATAAATTCAAACTCGCCTCTAACATTCTATAGTGCTGTAACTAAATGAGAACATACTGACATTTACTAACTGATATACAACATTCATGTAATAGATAACAGACATCAACTGAGTAAAACACAATCACATGAAATAGTCACATAACACACTGATTTTACGTGGTTCACTTCCAGGGTAGAAGCTACATCCACAGAACTATGTTTATATATTATAACTTGGGGAAGTAAACACAGTTCAGCTACACCACATATGCAGCTCGAGATCTTTTGGGTAACTCCGCTCACACAGCCTGGAGCCCTTCTCTCTTAGATCTCTTTTCTCTCTCTATATTGCCTTCTTACAATATATTCTCTCTTTGTCAATCCCTGTGGATTGTTACATACATACTCAATGAGCCAACTACTGGTTGCAGTAAGATACTTATAGGATAATAACAGAACCAGAGCTCGGCTTTTACAACTGACTATGAGCTAGCAGACTAGATAAATATCTCAATAGTTAACTAGCTAATTGTCTACTGTCTAACCTTTTACAATACAAAATGTATCCCTTTATAGGCAGCCCGAAGGTCTTGCCATTACAACACTGTGGGCTTGTCCCAACAGTAACCCAAAAACCCTAACTAGTGACCGTCGACATATCTGTACTTGGAGTAGCCACTTTCTGTCACACCACTGCTCTCTGCAGTCTTCCATGCTTCCCGGCGCTGACCATGGGTACTGGGCACCGCTTCCCGCTTTCTGTCCTTCGTCTTCAATACCTCGGCCTCGTTGCTCCTTTTCCTTTATGAGGGTAGCTGAGCCCTCCTATATTTGCCGCTACCTTCAATGCAGTGGGTGAGCTCTCTCTTCTCAGCCGCTCAGGTATTGTCATCTTCTTTGACTTCTCTGTCCTGATAGTCACAGTTTTCGGCTCTGATATGCAGCTAGAAACATGCTACGGTGTCGTAGCTTTACCTTATCTCTTATATCTCCGCCAAAACTGTCTATCCGCCAAAATGGAAGCTTTTCCTGTAGCTGCGGGACCCTACTCCAATAGTCCCCTAACACTTACTTGTGGCTCTTCCCCGAGTCACTACCAGTGGGCTTCTCCTGCTGTAGTTTCTCCTTGGCTTCCTGCGAAGTCCGTTTAAATTTGTCCTGAAGTTTTGCAACTTCGTTCTGCATAGCTTCGACACACTCTTGTGCTGATTCAAGCATAGCTTGACTAATATTGGAGTCTTCTGTTGCATCAATTTCATTTCTGGTAGTTGTCGCTTTCTATCATCTTTGACATCGGCTTCTGTAAACTTAGTTCATAGGTCTCTCTTATCTTTCCTTCCCTTATTGTCATGCTCTCGCTCTCGTCGCTTGCGAGACCTTTAAGGATCTTCAGGTTTTGACAAGTCTTCCACAAATATCCTTTCCTCTTTATCTGGGTTAGAAATTTTATCACAAAGGAAATAGAAATCTGTATCTTCCAACCTTCTCAAACATTTCATTCAGTCTGGATCCATCCCTACGAAAACTATACAGGCCCTGAATTCCATTCCGAGAACAAGCATTTGTCTGCATGTTGAATTTCTGCTTCGTTCCTTTCCCTTTTTCTTTTGTTTTTCTGTGTCTCAGATGCCTGTTTATTGGTCCTTTCTTCTTTCCATGAGATATTATGGGAAACTCCACACGCACAGTCAGGAGCCCTTCTCTCTTAGATCTCATTTTTACTTTCTTCCTGCCTCTAGGTTTCTTCCCATCAGTCTTCTGCTCTGTTTTCTTATCTCCAGCGATCTTCTCGTCTTCCTACTTCTCTGCAGCAAAGCATTTGATGACATCTTCTACATCTGGTGCTTGAATCCTTATCCTTGGTGGCTGTCTGACCTTGGGCGGCGTCGTCATAGCGGACGCAAGGCCACCACGCTCGAATCGTCTCAAAATGTCTTCTAAAGGTTCCTCCTCGGACAGAACCCACTCGGTGGAATACTCTGGATTGGCAATGGCTACGAAATAGGGAAATCACAGCACTCTGTAACAAAATTAGCTCTGCATAGGGAAAACTTAACAACTAGTCTATAGCTCTCGTATCTTTGCAAACGTAACCATCTTGAATGAATGATCTCTTCTTTTTATGCTGAAGGAGATAATCCCGGACGCAATGGTCATCTAGGCTGAACCCGTTGGTGGTATTAATTGCATGGACGAGACCACACCCGTCATCCTGGTCCTTATTAAATGCTGAAATCCGATCAAATTTCCCTCAAACCCTATGTGCAAGTTTCTGGTCTCGTCGAATATTTACTAAATCTGGAGAATTTATTATGCTGTTGCCAAATCTACGGTAATGTATACCGATCATTTCTTCATTAACTGCCTGTCAGAAGGCAAATTGACTGGCCCTCTGTCTTTTTTCAAAAGTGTCTACGTGGCACGGGGAATCATCGCCTTACCGCAATGTCACACCGCATCACCTGTACAAAACAAACTTAAACGTTTTTTTTTTTTTCACAAGCATCCTATGACTTGCGCAAAATGAACCATCCTTATGCGATTCCTTGTACTTAGAATACCTGCCGGTGTAGAGTAATTCCCGGTGCGATGCCTCCTTTCAACTACACTGGACATCTGCACTCTCATAATTGTCTAAGCTAGGGCTGAGAGGTGGAGTGGCTATCAATATAGAGCTTGAGCCTGCTGCCATTAATCAACGTGGGAAGAAGCTCCCCATTCACTTTGTTGAGCTGAACGACACCTCCTTAAGTAACTTGCTGTATCTGATATGGCCCTAACCAATGCGTCTTGAACTTCCCTCAAAATTTAATAAAATTACTATCATAGAGGAGTACTAGGTCTGCGATCTGAAAAGTCTTACTCTTAATGTGTCTATCATGCTAAGCTTTTTCTTGTGCTTTCTGCACTTTCTGATGGAATCCGACGATGAACTTGTCTTCCTCTAAGGCAAGCAGCTACGCGAGCCTTTCATTCACCGTGTCCATATCAACCATCCCTGTAATCTGAGCAATTCTTGAAATGGGTAGAATATACTCCATAGGCATAACAGCCTCCTGTCCATACACCAAGCTGAAGGGTGTGTGTCCTGTAAGTTTCTTGCATGTAGTCCTATATGCCCATAATACAGCGTTAACTCTGAGGTCCCAATCATTCCTTTGGCTATTGCAAATCTTAGTAAGAGCGTTTTCTAGAATCTTATTAAAGGCCTCCACCGTACCGTTAGCTTGTGGGTGGTAGGGAGTGCTCTTATGGTGCTGTATCTGGAAGTCCTCTGTCAAGGCCTCAATGGTGCGGTTCAAGAAATGGGTGCCTTGATCACTCATCAAAATTACTGGGCATCCAAACCTATTGATGATGTTTTCAAAAATGAACTGTGCAGCTGTGGTAGCATCACAATTTCTTACTGCTTTGGCCTCTGCCCACCTGGTGAGGTACTCTGTTCCAGTGATGATATATCTCGCACCAGTTTGTTTTCCTGGTGGGTTGATAGGACCCACAAATTCTATAGCCCATTTGTCGAATGCGCGCAGCGTAATCTGTGGTCGCAGCGGCATTTCATCTCGTTGCGAGGGTTTTCCTACACTCTGGCAGATATCGCAGCATCTGCAAAAGTCCTTAGTGTCTTTGTGTAAAGTAGGCCACCATAATCCTACAGCTAGGATTTTCTGCGCAGTCGGCTTTCTTGTGAAATGACCTCCTACGGTGCCTGAGTGTGCTTCTCTGATAATAACCTCTTTTTCATGCAGCATAACACATCTGCGCAGAACTTCATCTGGACCTAGCTTGTATAGCTATCCTGCGATCAAGGTGAAGTCTGCTACTTTGACAACCAACTGTTTCTTCTGCTGTTTAGTAAACTCAGCTGGTGCCCATCCTGTAGTGAGAAAATGAATGATATCAGCATAGTATTCGTCTGTGATCTGGATAGAAAACAACTGCGCATCTGGAAAATTGTCCTCTAGGTTACTTGGTTCTTCCTCGGAGTCTATCCGCGACAGATGATCAGGTCCGACATTCAATCTTCCTGGTTTCACAATGATTTCAAAATCATACTCCTGAAACAGGAGTAACCATCTGCAGATTCTTCCCCCTAACACTAGCTTATTGACCAGATACTTCAACGCGGAATGGTCAGTAAACATCTTGAATGAGGCACCCAACAGGTAGTGCCTGAACTTCTGTAGAGCGTACACCATAGCTAAGCCTTCTCTTTCTGTCATGGTGTAGTTCTTTTCTGCCGTAGATAGCTTTCTGTTGGAGTATGCGATAGGATGATCGATACCCCCTTCTCTTGGTTGCGTTAAAACAATCCCTAGTGCGATGCCAGATGGATCCACATGTACATGAAATGACTTAGTCCAGTATGGAAATACTAAGATGGGTGCTGTAACCATATTCTCTTTAAGTGTGTCTAAACTCTGCTGGCATTCCTCATTCCATAGGAATTTGACATCTTTCTTTAACAATTTTTCCATCGGTGCTGTAATCTTTGCATATCCTTTGATGAATTTTCTGTAGTACCCGGTATGACCAAGTACTGTCCTCAATTGCTTAACTGAGTTGGGTGCTGGAAGGTTTACTATGATGGCAATCTTTGTGGCATCTACCATCAAGCCTTGTCTGCAAACAATGTGACCCAAGAAAATACCAAATGGCACACAGAATATACATTTTTTCAAGTTCAGAGAAATCTGGTATTGCCTACATTTCTCTAACATCAGTCTTAAATCTCCTATGTGCTTGTCGATTAATCCAAATACAGTCCAATCATCAAAATAAACCTCTATTAATTTATGGATGTATTCTTTAAATACAACAAATACTACTCTAGAAAAGATAACTGGTGCATTCTTAAGACCAAAGGGCATTACCGTATACTGGAATGAGCCCCATTCTGTTGCAAAGGTGGTCTTAGATCGATCTTCTGGATGGATTCTGATCTGGTGATAGCCTGAAAAGCCATCAGTGAAGGAGTAGACCTCCTGTCCTCCCACATTGTCTAACACTTCATCAGTGAAAGGTGTCGGAAATGGATCATGAAGAAATGCATTGTTGAGTTTACGCAAGTCGACACAGATCCTGATGTCTCCTTTTGTTTTCTTTTCTTATACGACCATGGGACTAACCCATTCGCTCTCTTCTACGGGCTCTATGATGCCTGCTGCTAGCATCTTATCGATCTCATCCTTAACTTTTTCTTTATAGCGCGGATTTAATCTGTATGGGCACTGTTTGACTGGTCTGGCATCCTCTTTCAATGGTATCCTCATTACTCCCAGGTCTCCAACTATTCCCTTCATCTCTATGAACTTGGTGGGGAATAGGTCCTGATAGTCATGTAGCAAGTCTGCAATTTGTCCTACTATTTCGTTGTCCCAATAGTCTCCAATAGAGGCGAAATTTGGTTCTGTGTCTGTGCCAATATTGATCTTTTTAGTCTTGATAGGCTCTGTGATTGCTGGAATCTGTAGCTTCGGTCCATCAACATCGTGAGTCCCCTTTGACTCTGGAATGTTGATGTTGCGAGGATCCTCATTCTCATCCTCTGGTTCTGCTTCAAAGTTATAGCACTCGAGCACATCTGCTAGCTGGATGGCCCACTCAGGTTGCGTATGTACTGATAGGGTACAGTCCTCAAATATCTTAGCCTTTATTACATCTAGGGCCTGATTAACACTTGGATACTCAGATTCAAAAGCGAACGTGAGTAGAAAGTTGTCTATCATAAGTGGCCATGTAGTCATTCCCTTGTGTAATTCAGTCTCTGTGTACCAGCTCCTTGGAACTGTGTCCAAAGTGTGAATGAATCGGTGAACCCATTCATCCTTGGGAATGTCCGACCAATTCTGTTCACAAGTATGGATATGTGACTTGGGGTCACTTTCTCCTGTGTATTTCTGCTGGGCACACTCCCTGTCAGTAGAGAATCTAATCGCCATCAATCTCTTAAGATCATCCCATGATGCGATATTCTCTTTATGTGCATACCACCATCTTGCAGGTGTGTCTCGTACTGCAAGGTCCATAGCTGGGATCCTCTACTCATGAGGAATTTGTTGTTCAAACTGCTGGAGAAAGTCCTGGATATCTGTTAGACCATGAAATGATGGAATCTTGTTAGTCTCTATGCCAATCCATCGCAGTGACTTAGTCATAAACGCACATCTGCGCGCTGAGACTTCGTAAAGTCTGTTCTGCCATTTTTCTAGACCAACATCCGAATCCGATGCGCATGAGCTGTCGCATCGCCAACTAATGTTCCCTTCTGCGGTTGGATTGATGTAGTCACTTTGGTTCGCAGTCATCTGATAGAGACTCTCCATGTTACGTGCCTCTTCCTCTGCTTGGATAGGTTCAATGTATCTAGGACCCTGAAGAGGATCTAACGGTGCGATGAACCGGATCATGCGCATCCTCAAAGGTCATTTGTCTTCTCTTTAGGTCGATAACAGCCATGTTACCGATCACCCAATCAATGCCTAGCAATGCTGGATATGGTCTAATATCACCAATGATTTCTATAACTTCAAATTCCGCAGAGCTGTGAACTCCATCAATGTCAATTGGCACCTGCGGTAATCGACCCAGTGGAGATACCCGTTGCTGATTAGCTAATCTCAGATGGATAGGTGATCTGACTAACTTAGGGCTACCCATCTGTTCCCATGTCTGCTTAGTCAGAACATTTACCTCTGATCCTAGATCTAGGATCACCTCATCCATTTCAAATTCTCCAACCTGTGCTGTGAGCCTCATCTCTCTTCCTGTTCTTGTGTGTCCCATAATATTATGAACAGCACGCTGCACACTGCTCACGGAAGAAGATGGCTGACACTGATCTATGATGCACTGAAGCTCTCCGATAGCTTTCTCATTTCTTACAAGTTTTAAACAACTCCTTAGGAAGGAATGTACACTTCTTGTCGACTCGTCTTCGTCGCATCTTCCCGATGTGGTAGCCTGCGTTGTCTGTACAGGGCTAACGCCACAAGGTGTTTGCTGCGGTATGCCCCTAGGTGGAAGTACCTACGATCCTAATTGTGTAGGATCATCAAAGAAAGTCTTATCTTCTTGAAATGTCTGTTTATTCTTCTGTAGGTCAAGTGGTGTTGATTTATTAGTGGCTTTGCGCACCCACTCCCGACCTATGTTCTTTTCAGTATCTTGCGATGTCCCACTGGTGGAAGCACCGCTACGAGTCATAATGTTGACTCTTGGTTCTGGCTCTTCCTGCTCAGCAGCATTAAGCTGGATGTTCTGGTGTACTGCTGGCTTAGGTTCTCTGATCTTAGCTATCAAGGTAGGACATTCCTCCATGGTGTGATCATAGGACTTGCAATAATTACATGTGGTAGTGGGGCTCTGACAGTCCCTAGCATAATGTCCTACAACTCAACAGTTGTAACAAGTGATCGGTCCATGACCACAGCCAAATCCTTCTCCACGGCCAAATCCTCCTCCACGACCTCATCCTCTGAATCCTCCTCCACGGCCAACATGAGCCGGATCATGCTGTGGTCCTGCTGCTGGACCCTGTGTCTCTGATTGGACTCTGTAGGCGTCATGTTTTTTGTCTAACATGAGATCATAGGCTCTACAAGTATGTTCATCATGTCCTTCCGACTTACAGAAGATGCAGTATAAGTTCTTAGGGGTCTGCATGTACTTCTGAAGTAGAGGGCATTGCTGAGGTGGATGTCCTCTCATTCTGCATAGTTCACACCATGGCCCGTGAGTCTGTGGTAAGGGGTTAGGAGCCCTGCTTGCTAGATATTCTACAAAAACTGGACAGTTGTCTTTAGTATGGCCTTGTGCTTTACACTTTATACACCATATGTCTTGTGCAATCTCTTTCCCTTTTCTAATCTCATGTATCTGTAATGTGAGATTTGCTAACTGGTTTTGTAAAGTTGCTATGCCTGTACTAGTCTCAGCTAGCGGTGAAGCCTCTAGTTTCATCGCCATCTCCAACGCGTCATCCTGTTTTTGGAGTTTCTGCTGCATTAATGGGAGTCTGATGTGAGGGAGCAACGCTATGATAAACCATTCTTTATGCTGCTTCGGCGCAAACTCAAAGCTGACTTGATCTATAAGGGCTTTGAATTTCTGGTCAAAGTCCCATACTGACTTTGTAGGTAGCTGTTTAATGTCTTTGAGCTCTGTTATGCACTGTGACTCTGACTTAGGTTTCTTAAACTCTTTGATCATGGCGGTCCTGACCTGTACAAGTGTTCTGGGTATCGCTGAGGTATACTTCATATACCATGTTAAGGCTCGGTCTCTAAGTGTGGTGACCAACTGTACAAGTTTAGTATTATCATCTTGGAGTCCTTTAATGGTCCACACTGCCTCACACAGGAACCAGTGCTGTTCTGGGTCTTCTGCCCCTGTACCCTTAAAGGTAGGTAGCTTCATATCATCCCCCATTCTATTTCTACATGGTGGATGTTGATTTGCTGTGTTACTACCACTCGGCGGTGTAGGTGGAGGTGATGTAGCGGTAGTCTGTATTGTCTGGGAACTACTAGATGTAGTTCCTGCGGGATTGTTCTGAGTCCCGGTCTGTTTCTGTGTGGTGTAAGGGTGGTAAGGGATACCCCCTTCTGTTCTGTCTGTGTTACTATGACTCTGTTCACTAGTATATTCTGGACTGTTTTCAAAGATAGGAGATCTAAAATCTACTTTATACTTCTTACCACTATGTGTACGTCCAAGTTCGTCAAAATCACTCACAAACTCTTGTGACATTACTTTCTTTACTTATTCATCTGAAACTATATCCATTGTTCCTTTTTCATGTAATAACATCTTAATGGACAAGTTTAAAGATTTTAGGTACTTACCGCGATATCCTTTGAAGAAGTACCGCTTAGCCTCGCTGAAGCTTTTTCTCTGTTCAACTGCAAACTCTGTGACGAAGCCTTCTAGTACACTCGCAAGCCAAAAGTCTACTGTCCTCGTAATGGGATTATCAAGGCTTTTCAGGGTCTGAATCAGCTCCGGTGTCCAGACAATGTTTCTTTTCTTCTTGAATATGCTCGTATCAGTCAAATTTGATAACCAGTCGTAAAGCTCGTTTCCGTAGGTTGCAAAAAATATCGTATGCAGGTCTGTAAAGATATGTTTTTGTAACTAGCCCTTTGTACTCAATCTAGGACTCTTGTTCTCTTGTTCGGAAAATTATTTCTCTTTAGACCCAACCCACTGGTTGAGTTCGTCTCTAGTAGGATGCCAACAGAACATCAGTGCTCAGTTTGTTCAAAACCGGCAACGGAACCATTTGTTGGTTATATGGGCAGACCCGGGTTTACTGTAATGTAACAACACCCCTAGCTCACTGGCCCTTTCGGCGATAGACCGTGGAGCAGCCTGAAGTCTCACCTGAAGTGATTCTAATGGGTTGGCCAAAGACTCAAGTGTCTTCAACCAGGTTCTGTAGCATCCTGGGGTCTCGCAGCTCTTCTTGGCCAGCGAGGTTTCTCTCTGTGACACACAGTTCCTCTTACTCATGGGTTCTGAACGGGGAGGGACTCCTATCGCATCGCAACTTTCGGGATGATGTGCAAAACTCTCCTTTCCTACTAACCCGTGGTCTACGGTACCTCACACCGCAGCTCCTCTATGGGTGCGATATCGCCTACTGTCAGCGCGATATCCTCTATAATGCGGTCCTCTGCAACTCTCACGGTCCAAAGGCTATCTCACTGGGAGGAATGACTTGGTTAACTTTCAATAGGGCATTAAATACTCTGACTTGAACCTCCACGGTTCAACACACCCAGCATCAACTATACCTGACTTGCTGGCTAAGTATAATAGAAACACTTAACAGAGTGCCTATTAATGTATGAAACAAGCGCTGATAAAATCCTATGCAGACACTTGATACATTCAAACTCGCCTCTAACCTTCTATAGTGCTATAACTAAATGAGAAAATACCGACATTTACTAACTGATATACAACATTCATGTAACAGATAACAGATATCAACTGAGTAAAACACAATCACATGAAACAGTCACATAACACACTGATTTTACGTGGTTCACTTCCAGGGTAGAAGCTACGTCCACAGAACTGCGTTTATATATTATAACTTGGGGAAGTAAACACAGTTCAGCTGCACCGCATATGCAACTTGAGATATTCTGGGTAACTCCGCTCACATAGCCTGGAGCCCTTCTCTCTTAGATCTCTTTTCTCTCTCTATATTGTCTTCTTACAATATATTCTCTCTCTGTCAATCCCTGCGGATTGTTACATACATACTCAATGAGCCAGCTACTGGTTGCAGTAAGATACTTACAGGCTAATAACAGAACCAGAGCTTGGCTTTTACAACTGACTATGAGCTAGCAGACTAGCTAAATATCTCAATAGTTAAGTAGCTAACTGTCTACTGTCTAACCCTTTACAATACAAAATGTATCCCTTTATAGGCGGCCTGAAGGTCTCGCCATTACAACACTGTGGGCCTGTCCCAACAGTAACCCAAAAACCCTAACTGGTGACCATCGACGTATCTGTACTTGGAGTAGCTGCTTTCCGTCACACCACTACTCTCTGCAGTCTTCCATGCTTCCCGGTGCTGACCATGGGTACTGGGCACCGCTTCCCGCTTTCTGTCCTTCATCTTCAATACCTCGGCCTCATTGCTCCTTTTCCTTTATGAGGGTATCTGAGCCCTCCTGTCTTCACCACTGCCTTCAATGTAGTGGGTGAGCTCTCTCTTCTCGGCCGCTCAGGTATTGTCGTCTTCTTTGACTTCTCTGTCCCAATAGTCACAGTTTTCGGCTCTGATCTGCAACTAGAAACATGCTACGGCGTCATAGATTTACCTTATCTCTTATATATCCGCCAAAACTGTCTATCCACCAAAATGGCAGCTTTACCTGTAGCTGCGGGACCCTACTCCAACACTCTGATTGACTAAAATAAGCTAAAAAGTTTAAAATTGTTCACACATGGATTCACCCCTCCTCTCAGTGTGGCCATTGTGTCCAATAGTTCCTTTCTAGGTGAACCCTATATTAGTCTCGAATAATCTTCATATGTTTTCTATCCTTCTTTAGGACCATGGCTTGATCGAAGGTCTCATTGCCAAACAGGCCAACCAAATGATTAGTGAGCTCATCCTTAAAATTTTTTGTTTGTCTATCCCACCTTGTGCGGATGGTGGGTCTAAAGATATCCAAGGAAAAATCATTTAGAAAAACATCATTTCCTGCAAAATGATCATGCCATCATTACTTGAAAAAATGTTTTATTGGTATATTACAATGAAATTATAAACACTAACTTAATCAATATGTAAGTACTTGGGATCTTCTCTATCTTTATTGGAACGATTTCTTCATCCACCCAAAATATTGTATGTATTGTACCCGTGCTAGTGACATGGAAATATCCAAGAAATTTTGCTTCAACATTAGCAATACTAGAAATCTCTGCATCCACCCCTTATTTTGCACGATTCGGTGTGCGTCAGTCACTAGAAGATGCAATCTTTGCTGGGCTTGGGGGTGTCGCGGAACGTGTTTCTCACTGTTTAGTTGATAACAATGGCACATGAGTTGATGTATTTCTCATGTGATGACTGATCTCCATGAGCATCATTGGGCCCAACACCACCTTGACCACTAGTGTGTGGTCACATAAAATCCTGTAAATACAAACAATATTTTATAAGTTCACTATCATATAAAAGTACAAATTATAAACTTCTAAATCAATTAATATTATGATTCAAGATTCCACAACTTACTTGCAAGGCATGATATCTCTTTACCAACACTTCAACCTTGGATTTAATCTCTTCTGTCTGCGGAATAATAAATAGTAGGCGAAGGATATCCTGATTGATTTTTTTCAAGGTATTCTCTATAACCTTAATCGGGTCTAGAGAATAACCAATGTCAGCATGTTCAACAACTCATGCACATCAAAATCTATTGATTTTTGTGATGTTGTTTCATACAATGAATAATTGTTCTGGAATATAAATATATAAAACATTACTGACGTGAAAGCAATAGACCGAGGAAAAAAGTATATTAACAAAACATATCTATCGTGATATAAGATTCCTAAAATTACAACTAGGTTTACCTGATTCCTGGATGATGGTTAAGTCTAGTCCACAGCTAGGGACTTTCCCTGATCATCCACCTGCAAAAAAGAAGTAGAAAACATATGATCATAATGAAATCAGTATACACACGAAAAATACATAACAAAAAAAAATTATGCTACATATTATATTGGTACAATTTTGACGTATTTAAATTGTATAATTAAAATCAGGCTTACATGTTTCCCCGAGGTTGCTCTCATCTGATCAACAGCTAGGTGGCTTCTCCAATCAACACTTTGCATCAAATATAGATAACATTATATAAAACAAACGAATATACTCATGAAAAAACACAACAACAAAACTTTTTGTACATATTAAATTTGTACAATGGCATTGATGTATTACTGCCGTCTCGAGGTAGGTCTGGTATCATCTACTGTGAGGGAGGTGCCCCTTACAGTCCTGCATAAAAAAAAATAGAAAAAATTACCTAAACGAAACCAAAATACTCATTGAAACAACTCTTTTTTCAAATTATATTTGTACTATTACAAAGATGTATACACGTTGCTTTAAGGAAGTTGTAATCCTCTGACCAGCTGCTGGAGAGATTCCTCGATCACTACCATGCGAACTAAGTATAGAAAATTTAAACAAAGTTATAACAATTGACTAACGAAAAATCCTTAAGATGTTAAATTAATTAATAAAAGGTTGGGTAAATTGTTGAATGTCCCACTTCCATAGAAACCGTGTTTGTATCTACTTGATTCAAATTGTAATTAATAAGCAACTCTTCCCCTCCAGCTAGTGATTTAATGGCACATACAAATACACGGTTTTCTTCATGTCCCTCAAATATGCAGTTGGGTTGCTTAAGTGTAGACCCTTTTTGTGTACAGTTTACAAACCACGCAATATTCCCAATGGCATTTGACCTTCCTTCAATGTACAACGTTTCTCCTTTGTTTTGATATTTGTCTTTCAGTTGTAAATAATTTTCTAACAACCCATATCTAGGCATACTTCATGTATATTAAACTAGGCACCTACAATATTTGTAGTTATAACATGGTCCAACATACTCCATCAATTTTGTACATCTACTGTAACTGACCTTTATGTAATATGTGCAAAAAAACCCCAAACCTTGTAATAATGACAATGCAATTTGATATATCCTCTCATTCACATAAAAATATGTCTTCAATTGAGGAAGATCACTAGGCACCCATTGTTTCACTGGATGTTTGTACCTTAAGGGAACCTCGAAGTTGACTATTGTCTCATCATCATAGGAACATGAACCCCCCTTCAACAAGAAAAAATTACATTAGTTTATGAATTTTTCTTATGATCTTATGACATCTACTTGATGTATCCCTTGTAGACCTCCTAGATGTCTCACTTTCGTCTAGCCTTCCTAAACTCCCCTCACTCGAGGAAGACAGGTCTGACAAATACATGTTTGGTTCTACCTACACCATGGGAAAAAAGTTCAAATAGGACCTTGTTGGATATGCATAGTTCATATAATAAAATTACAAGGCATTAAGGCATGCATTTTCCACTATCATCATACATAACTAGCATATCTCCCCCAATATTGAAAATTCTTATCTTGACCAAGGTGTACCGTAAAGGTGGACAAACAACTGATTTTACCTATAGGGCCAACAAGATCAATGACTTTAATATTTTCTCTTTCTCAAGTTATATTGTCACATATATTTTTATCATCATTGTATAAGAAGACGTAAATAACAAAGGAAGATCTAGAAAAGTACTGTTGTAATAAATTCATACATAATTTTCATCTCTTTCAACTTTAACACTCCACTTGTCACTAGGTTAAAGTTGGTCCTTGAGATGAGTTATCAATTCTAATCATACAAAAGATAAACAATAAAAAAATTACAATGAAGTTTAAATAATGAATAGTAATTAAAGAACACTAATAATGCTAGATAGATCTGGTTTGGATCTGTCTTATACTCATACATGATTTTGAGTCAGATCTTATCTCCATAGGGCAAGTAGTTAGAATACATACCTTCAAAGAGAGAGAGAGTTAGAGTGTTGATGGTTTAGGTTCACATTTCACGGTTGGAGCTCATGAGTTGGAGATCACGGTTCACAATTCACAACACGATTCTAGAATCCCTAGAAGAGGTACCATATGACCTTTGGTACCCTACTTTAAGTGTACTAAGCTTCATGCATCCAACAAATATCAGATCTATACTTTTTTCATACCAAGATACTCCAAGAGTGAAGTTATGAACATAATATATAAACTTGGCATGTCTTCTAGAATGGTCACTTAGGAAACCCTATGTTTGAGGGTGGTTACCATAATAAAGCATAAAATAAATTTGAGTACACTTAGAGTAGGTTACCAAAGGTCATGTGGTCACATAATAATAAGACAATAAAGGTAATAAGGTTAAGTAATCATACCAAAGGTGGTCAAGGTACCACACACAGTAAGGGTGCTACGACCAAATAGAAGATGAAGGGCAATGAGTCAACAAAAGGGGTCACAACAAGATGGTAAGGAAACCCCCATACCCACAAGAACAAGGTGTATCGTAAAGGTGGAAAAACAACGCATTTTAACCATAGGGCCAAGAATACCAATGACTTTAATCTTTTCTCTCTCTCAAGTTATATTGTCACATATATTTTTATCATCATTGTATAAGCATAAGTAAATAACAAAGGTAGATCTAGAAAAGTATTGGTATAATAAATTCATACATAATTTTCATCTCTTTCAACTTTAACGCTCCACTTGTCACTTCATTAAAGTTGGCCCTTGAGATGAGTTATCAATTCCAATGTACATAACATAAACAATACAAAAATTACAATGAAGTTTAAGTAATGAATAGTAATTAAAGAACAATAATAATGCTAGATAGATATGGTTTGTATCTTCCTTATACCGAGTGATGATTTTGATTCATCTCTTGTCATTTTAAGGAAAGTAGTCAGAATACATACCTTCAGAGAGAGAGAGAGAGAGAGAGAGAGAGAGTTGATGGTTTAGGTTCACGTTTCATGGTTGTAGCTCACCGGTTGTAGATCACAGTTAACAATTCATAACACAATTCTAGAATCCCTAGAAGAGGTACCATATGACCTTTGGTACCCTACTTTAAGTCTACTCATCTTCATGCATCCAACAAATATCAGATCTATATTTATTTCATGCCAAGATACTCGAAGAGTGAAGTTATGAACATAATATATAAACTGGACATGTCTTCTAGAATGGTCACAAAGGACACCCTAGGTTTTAGGGTGGTTACCATAATAAAACATAAAATAAATTTGAGAACACTTAGAGTAGGGTACCAAAGGTCATGTGGTCACATACTTATAAAACAATAAAATTCATAAGGTTAAGTAATCGTACTAAAGGTGGTCAAGGTACCATACACAATAAAGGTTCTAGGACCAAATTGAAGATGAAGGACCATAATTCAAAAGAAGGGGTCACAACAAGATGATAAGGAAACCCCCATACCCAAAATACCAAGGTGTACCGTGAAGGTTGACAAACAAGCCAATTTAACTATAGGGCCAACAAGATCAATCACTTTAATCTTTTCTCTCTCTCAAGTTATATTGTCACATATATTTTTATTATCATTGTATAAGCAGAAGTAAATAACAAAGGTAGATCTAGAAAATTACTGATGTAATAAATTCATACATAATTTTCATCTCTTTCAACTTTAACGCTCCACTTGTCACTGTGTTAAAGTTGGTCCTTGAGATGAGTTATCAATTCCAATGTACAGAACATAAACAATAAAAAAATTACAATGATGTTTAACTAATGAATAGTAATTAAAGAAAAATAATAATTCAAGATAGATTTGGTTTGGATGTGCCTTATACTTAGATATGATTTTGAGTCAACTCTTGTCACTATAAGGACAAGTAGTCAGAAGACATACCTTCAGAGAGAGAAAGAGAGATTTAGAGTGTTGATGGTTTAGGTTCACATTTCACGGTTGGAGCTCACGGGTTTGAGATCATGGTTCACAATTCACAACACAATTCTAGAATCCCTATAAGAGGTACCATATGACCTTTGATACCCTACATTAGGTGTACTCAAATTCATGAATCCAACAAATATAAGATCTATGCTTCTTTCATTCCAAGACACTCCAAGAGTGAAGTTATGAACATAAGATATAAATATGGCATGTCTTATAGAATGGTCACTTAGAAAACCCTAGGTTTTAGGGTGGTTACCATAATAAAACATAAAATAAAGTTGAGTACACTTAGAGTAGGCTACCAAGGGTAATGTGGGCACATAATAATAAAACAATAAAAGTAATAAGGTTAAGTAATATTCAAACCGAAGGTGGTCAAGGTACCACACACAATAATGGCGCTAGGACCAAATAGAAGATGGAGGACCATAAATCAACAAAAGGGGTCACAACAAGATGGTAAGGAAACCCCCATACCCACAAGACCAAGGTGTACCGTAAAGGTGGAAAAACAACTCATTTTACCCATAGGTCCAACACGACCAATGAATTTAATATATTCTCTCTATCAAATTATATTGTCACATATATTGTTATCATCATTATATAATCATAAGTAAATAACAAAGGTAGATCTAGAAAGATACGATTGTAATAAATTCATACATAATTTTCATCTCTTTCAACTTTAACGCTCCACTAGTCACTGGATTAAATTTGGTCCATGAGATGAGTTATCAATTCCAATGTACATAACATAAATAGTAAAGATTGCAATGAATTTTAACTAATGAACATAATATATAAACTTGGAATTTCTTCTAGAATGGCATATCTTCTAGAAATGTCACAACTCAAGTGCAATGAACACACACAAGGTCACAACCCACCACAGGATACATTGAAGAGTCATAGATTAGGTCTGAACAAACATGTTTGGAAGACCTCCGCTCTGCAAAATTAGTTACTTAGTGTATGTAGCAATATATTATCACAGTGTACAATATTCATTTGCCTCGCAATATGTTAAAAAATGCATACAATATCACACAGCCACAAATACCGTACATTGTGAAAATATATTGTGACATACATTGTAATTCACCACTTGCACAAATATTCTTTCTCTATACCAAGAGAACTACACCCAATTATTTAATCTTTGTCATGAATATTTGATGAGCTAAAATATAAATAACTAGAATCATTAAATTTACCACTAGTCATTAGTTGCATTCTGTCAAAATAGAGCAGACAAAAACCAATATAGGTTAAATTAATTGCTTTAGACACAATGAAACCATCATATTTAACTAAATTATCTTTTATACCCACAACACATCCTACATTTTATATATCTTAGCTATTGGATGGCGTTCACTAATTTAGAATTTAATAGTACTTCACCTTTTCAATTTGTGTAAACTCTTCAACTTGTGTTTTAAGTGATTCATTTGGGATGACCAAAATTAAATTACAAGGTTTTCCCATCTCTTCATTAAGTAGAAAAAATTTGAATTTTGATGTTAATTTGTTTTAAGGAAAAGGAGGGAAAGTGAAACTTAGATATGGAGATATATCATATATTAAAGGATCCACTCAATATGTCCTACTATTGTTTGAACCGACTCAATATGAGATGGATTTCTAATATATATGTTTTTATTCAAGGAAAGATAAATTGTTCCTTTATAACCTCAACAAACAACAAATGGAGGGAAAGTTAAACGACTAGATGCGTGGGGGAATATGAGAATCTATATCCTCCTTCCTCTCCTAAGGGAGTAGACCCTCTTTCTCTCTTTTTTCTCCTTCCTATAAGACCTATTTTCTAGTTGGAAAGTAAGTAGGAATACCATATCACACGTATATTGTTATATTGTATGTCAGATCATTCATACATGTCTAACTGAGATCTAAATAGATTGCAATTTTTCCTTTTTATTTAGGGAAAAAAAGGTCAAAGTATAACATGTTGGAGGAAGTTTTGAGGGTGAGAAAAGATGCCAAGTAGAGATGAGATTCTTTGGGTGACAACATGAGTTTCCTTAGCATATACATGAAAGATCTTAAATCCCTAGATCTAAGCCAAGGGAAAGCATCAAATATGACCCAGGTCAAGCCTTACCTTTCCATTCCATGCCAAGTCTAGTTCCCAGCAACCTATGGGGATATTTGGACCCTTGTTACCCATAAGTATAATCATCCCCATCACACTACTTTTTTTTATATAGAGAGCCTGCATAGATCCTTTCCTAGGGAAGATTTAAGAAACACCACCACAACTTTTTCTCCTTTTATCAAGAGAGAAAATGCATTTAGAAAATCAATGGTGGTCTATCTTCTCACCGTAAACTCCCCAGAATCCCTCCAAATTGTAGCACTTGTTCACCTTGTTAAATCACCATGGAAATTGTCCTTTCCCTATATCCATATCAATTGCACTTCAAAGGGATGCAACGAGACTACCTTATTTATAAGAGAATAATTGCGTCACTATCATCATATACATCCCAAATATGGTCCTCTTTGAAACAATTATCTTCCCTATTCTAGCCAAATTCAAAAAAGTATGAATCATGTACATAATTTGAACCAGGAACCATATCTTTGACAAAGGGATCCTCCATAACAGGGCTTGACACAAACTTCTTGATTTTGATATTTTTGGTTTCCCTTGTATATTCTTTAGGATGATTTGTCTTTTGTCTTCCTTGATTATTGCATGGCTTGTTATAGTCATGTGGATTCATATTTCTGGTACTTAATCGTGACAATATCAAATCCTCCAAAGGAGTTGTTATTTCCTTTAGATTCTTCATTGCAGACACTCTGTCCACTTTTTAGAACAATATTATGCACATGCATTTCATGCAATTCTGAATCAGAAACTCCAATTTATGCTTTATGATTGGTTGCATCTTGAGAGATGGCCTCTAAACTATTCTCTTGCACAATTTTCTCTATCTACATTTGATAGGAATTCAACTTGGAAACTAGCTCTGTCTTCTCTTCTTCCTTCTCTTCATCTTGGCAAAACGTTGTATGGAAGGTTTTGTTTTAAAATGGAAGAAGTTACCACATTACAACATAATTCAAATGAGTAAAAACATTGTAAATGAAGAATAAACTCAAAGTACAACCCTAAAATGATACCAAAATCACCATGGAAATAAATTATAGATCAATAAGAAAGAAGAGTTGGAAAGCAAGCATAATCTAACTTCACTTTGCATTAAATCAAGAGGTTGGTCCACCATAGAGACAAATACAGGTCGATCCATTAACATCCCTACAAATAAATCAAGGGGCATAGAAGAAGAGAGAATTAGGTGACTTGTTTTTTGTTGCCAATGATAAAAAACAACCTTTAAATAGTGCACCCTCTCTCATTTTATTGATTTCAAACCCTAAATCCTCATGCAAATGAATGTCACGCACCTTCTCCAAAATTGTCCAAGATTCCTCATGCGCCCTCCTTCCTAGTCTGAGTTAAGTGGAGAGAAGTCAACAACATGGATGGAGTTCCAGTTGAGTTAGATGAGGTGCCCTATGTCTTTGTTGAGTTAAGTGGAGAGGATTGGCATGCATAATTGATAGTCTAGTTAAGTGAGTGCACCCTTCTCCATACTTGAGTTCACATTCAGTCTTGTGCATGCTCTATAAATATTCCATTTGTCACAATATGAGACCACCACATGTATCACATGCATTGATTACACATTTTTCACATGCATGGCTCACCAACTAAAAAATAGGAGATTGTTTGCATGTTTAAATATTTGGCATGCAAGAACATGCATGTGCCATGCAATGCCATGCAACTCAAACCCTAACTATCAAAATAGAAGTATCTTTCTTTTCATATAAAAAATCTCACTGGAACCCTAGGATTGCAAGGACACTGAAAATATGATAATCTATGACATGTGGACCTCTGATCTTTGTATCCTATAAAGTAGGAAAACTGCTAAAAATAGAAATCTCCAAGGATGATGAAAAAACTATGTAGTGTCCCTAAATTTGAACCTAGATGATATAACTGAATAAACATGCATCTGAAACCTGTGGGAACCAACCTATGACCTATGAAAGTTATCTCTTTGGAACAAGTTTGAACACCAGCTAGATGAAATAAGTTGGATCCCAACCCTCCAATTTTCAACATGGATGAATCTGGGGGTTAATAGGATGTTATGCATGTACATTTCTCACTTGTGTGCTCTCTCACTTAAAATTACAATATTTATGGGATCCTAACCCCCCAATTTTGCTATTTTGTGCTTAGTATAAATGAATGCGGTCTAGTCCAAGGCAAGTGATGTATTGCAATCTCCATCCAAATCCTTTGAGTGTTTAGATTACTCCAACAAATGTGGGACATAAGGATTGAGAGATCTTCATTTTCACTACCGAAGGGGACATGTAGTTCAGTTGGTGTTTGTTTGTAAATAAATCCTTTGTTTTATTAGAGAGAGTACATAACTCTATACATGATTTTATTAATAGGTAGGAGTATACATTCCATAAAAAATGAATAAGATTTGTACTTTGAATACTGTGTTAGAATGGGGTGCATTCCCATTGGGTTTTGAACTTGGTCATCATGATTTTAAGCACCCCAACCAGAAGAAGACCACAATCCAGATCATAAATATGCCTAAAAAATAGGTAGAGTATTCAACTATGGTTTCATACACTAATTTGGATATGTTCTACAATGCTCTATATATTATAAGTTTTTGTACTCTAATTCTAAGAGCTCTTATAAATCTTAGTCAACTCTTCTACTTTTGTGTTGTAATATCGAATTTATCATGGATTGAGAATTAGAGGAAATTTAGGGTCCAAAATGGGCCTTATGGAAAACTGTTGCATGGATGAGCTCGATTGAGTTGAATTTTTAAACCAGTAGAATTTCAATATCTTTGGCCAACCATTATGGTTGATTTGGACACATAATGCTTATGTGCCATATTTTTATTTGACAATAGCTAACTTCATATCAACCTCACCTTGGTTAAGTTCTTGAAAAGATCACCTCGAAATAAGATAAATAAACTTTAACTAATAAATATAGAATATTTTATTTGATCACTACTTCCAAATCCTCTAAAACATAACCTTCTCATTAATTAAAATTGTAGTGAAAGCATTTTGAAATACTAAAAACATTTATTAATCAATTTTGAACACCAGCTAGATGAAATAAGTTGGATCCCAACCCTCCAATTTTCAACATGGATGAATCTGGGGGTTAATAGGATGTTATGCATGTACATTTCTCACTTGTGTGATCTACTTCAACCATCTGGAATAAGGTACGAGGTCTGATCCTTTAGTGTTAGACATTTTTATTTCTATTGCATATTGGGAAAGATTGATTTCTGGAGTCAAGTTGTCTATTGTGGTACCCCAAGCCATAGGAATTTCTCTCCGTAACAGTGACAACATGAGTTTCCTTAGCATATACATGAAAGATCTTAAATCCCTAGATCTAAGCCAAGGGAAAGCATCAAATACGACCCAGGTCAAGCCTTACCTTTCCATTCCATGCCAAGTCTAGTTCCCAGCAACCTATGCGAATATTTGGACCCTTGTTACCCATAAGTATAATCATCCCCATCACACTAATTTTTTATATATAGAGAGCCTGCATAGATCCTTTCCTAGGGAAGATTTAAGAAACACCACCATAACTTTTTCTCCTTTTATCAAGAGAGAAAATGCATTTAGAAAATCAATGGTGGTCTATCTTCTCACCGTAAACTCCCCAGAATCCCTCCAAATTGTAGCACTTGTTCACCTTGTTAAATCACCATGGAAATTGTCCTTTCCCTATATCCATATCAATTGCACTTCAAAGGGATGCAATGAGACTACCTTATTTATAAGAGAATAATTGCGTCACTATCATCATATACATCCCAAATATGGTCCTCTTTGAAACAATTATCTTCCCTATTCTAGTCAAATTCAAAAAAGTATGAATCATGTACATAATTTGAACCAGGAACCATATCTTTGACAAAGGGATCCTCCATAACAGGGCTTGCCACAAACTTCTTGATTTTGATATTTTTGGTTTCCCTTATATATTCTTTAGGATGACTTGTCTTTTGTCTTCCTTGATTCTTGCATGGCTTGTTATAGTCATGTGGATTCATATTTCTGGTACTTAATAGTGACAATATCAAATCCTCCAAAGGAGTTATTATTTCCTTTAGCTTCTTCATTGCAGACACTCTGTCCACTTTTTAGAACAATATTATGCACATGCATTTCATGCAATTCTGAATCAGAAACTCCAATTTATGCTTTATGATTGATTGCATCTTGAGAGATGGCCTCTACACTATTCTCTTGCACAATTTTCTCTATCTACATTTGATAGGACTTCAACTTGGCAACTAGCTCTGTCTTCTCTTCTTCCTTCTCTTCATCTTGGCAAAACGTTGTATGGAAGGTTTTGTTTTAAAATGGAAGAAGTTACCACACTACAACATAATGCAAATGAGGAAAAACATTGTAAATGAAGAATAAACTCAAAGTACAACCCTAAAATGATACCAAAATCACCATGGAAATAAATTATAGATCAATAAGAAAGAAGAGCTGGAAACCAAGCATAATCTAACTTCACTTTGCATTAAATCAAGAGGTTGGTCCACCATAGAGACAAATACAGGCCGATCCATTAACATCACATTAACATCCCTACAAATAAATCAAGGGGCATAGAAGAAGAGAGAATTAGGTGACTTTTTTTTTGTTGCCAATGATAAAAAGCAACCTTTAAATAGTGCACCCTCTCTCATTTTATTGATTTCAAACCCTAAATCCTCACGCAAATGAATGTTACGCACCTTCTCCAAAATTGTCCAAGATTCCTCATGCGCCCTCCTTCCTAGTCTGAGTTAAGTGGAGAGAAGTCAACAACATGGATGGAGCTCCAGTTGAGTTAGATGAGGTGCCCTATGTCTTTGTTGAGTTAAGTGGAGAGGATTGGCATGCATAATTGATAGTCTAGTTAAGTGAGTGCACCCTTCTCCATACTTGAGTTCACATTCAGTCTTGTGCATGCTCTATAAATATTCCATTTGTCACAATATGAGACCACCACATGTATCACATGCATGGCTCACCAACTAAAAATAGGAGATTGTTTGCATGTTTAAATATTTGGCATGCAAGAACATGCATGTGCCATGCAATGCCATGCAACTCAAACCGTAACTGTCAGAATAGAAGTATCTTTCTTGTCATATAAAAAATCTCATTGGAACCCTAGGATTGCAAGGACACTGAAAATATGATAATCTATGACATGTGGACCTCTGATCTTTGTCTCCTATAAAGTAGGAAAACTGCTAAAAATAGAAATCTCCAAGGATGATGAAAAACCTATGTAGTGTCCCTAACTTTGAACCTAGATGATATAACTGAATCAACATGCATCTGAAACTTGTGGGAACTAACCTATGACCTATGAAAGTTATCTCTTTGGAACAAGTTTGAACACCAACTAGATGAAATAAGTTGGATCCTAACCCTCCAATTTTCAATATGGATGAATCTGGGGGTTAACAGGATGTTATGCATGTACATTTCTCACTTGTGTGCTCTCTCACTTAAAATTACAATATTTATGGGATCCTAACCCCCCAATTTTGCTATTTTGTGCTTAGTATAAATGAATGCGGTCTAGTCCAAGGCAAGTGATGTATTGCAATCTCCATCCAAATCCTTTGAGTGTTTAGATTACTCCAACAAATGTGGGACATAAGGATTGAGCGATCTTCATTTTCACTACCGAAGGGGACATGTAGTTCAGTTGGTGTTTGTTTATAAATAAATCCTTTGTTTTATTAGAGAGAGTACATAACTCTATACATGATTTTATTAATAGGTAGGAGTATACATTCCATAAAAAATGAATAAGATTTGTACTTTGAATCCCGTGTTAGCATGGGGTGCATGCGCATTGGGTTTTGAACTTGGTCATCATGATTTTAAGCACCCCAACCAGAAGAAGACCACAATCCAGATCATAAATATGCCTAAAAAATAGGTAGAGTATTCAACTATGGTTTCATACACTAATTTGGATATGTTCTACAATGCTCTATATATTATAAGTTTTTGTACTCTAATTCTAAGAGCTCTTATAAATCTTAGTCAATTCTTCTACTTTTGTGTTGTAATACCAAAT
>LPNX010370212.1:202230-273714 GCA_001517045.1 Pseudotsuga menziesii | reverse complement strand
GGAAAAGTTTTACACAACAAGAGACATACAGACCAAATTACAGATTCAGGACAAGGTAGTATTGTTCTTGAGGAGAAATTTGTGAGAAATCCATTGAAGATGGAGGTTCCAGAAATTGTTCTTTCTCAGGAGGTCTCTGGTGATGGTACCGTACAATGCAGTGTTTTGAGAAGAGGGTGCTGCAGATCTCCTAGGATAATTTGGGACCCTGGGATAATCCTCGGATTCAGTTGGTTGAATTGATTGATTGTGGGTTTGCGTTGGCATTGCTTGAGGACAAGCAATCTTTGGCAAGGGAGGACTGTAATATTCCCAAAAGTGACATGCACGCAAACCCTAAAAGTGACATGCATGCAAACCCTAAAAATGACATGCATGCAAACCCTAAAAGTGAGATGCATGCGAACCCTAAAAATGACATGCATGCCATCCCAGCATTATTATAATGATGCATGCACTATTTAAGTCTCCCTCTGCATGCATGCAAGTCAAAAGCAAATTAGAAGATAAAGTGACATGCATGCAAGTCAACGGCAAATTAGAAGATAAAGTGACCTAATTAGGTCAAAAGATTAGGGTTTTGCGCAGTTGAACTTTATAAATAGAGGAGAAAGCAAGAGGAGACTTCACTTTTGATTATTATTATTTTGGGAGCTCTTGGATAGCAGCACAGCGTGCAGCACAGCAGTTGGGGTTGGAGACGGAGTCTTCAGCTAACAGGATTTCGGCGGTGAAACATCTGTCCTAGTCTTATTCCGGGTAAGCCATACAGGTTCACCACTTGTTCTTCATTCATTCATCAGTTATCTAGTACATGGTATAGATCGTTGCAGGGACACGGGTGCAGCCGTAAGAGGGGGTTTTCAGCCAGAAAGCCCTAATCAGCTGTTGGGCCTTCAGATCTCAGTTTCCTTCCGAAACTCAGGCATCATTCTCATTATCATCCAGAATATTAGTGGTAAGTGTTAATTTCTCTCTGCAAACCTCTAACCCTAATTCAGCTATATTTTAGGGCATTTTTGCATGGCGAGTTTGCATGCACAGTTATTTTGCAAATTTGTATGAGGTTGAGTGTGCGAGTCAGCACTATCATAGAACATTAGAGAATATCAGTATTTGGGATATTTCAGCAACTGCTGCATCATCTTCAGATTTAGTCTCAGATAACCATCCACCTGACCCTGGAAACATCACTTCTCCCTGCAGAAAATAAAGTCTGTCTCTTCTATTCCCAAGTAAAATTGTGGTACCAACTGGGTTCTCTACCTGATATAGAAACATTTGTCCTGTCTTAACAAACAGTCCATACCCATCATCCTCCAATGATGACATAGAAAGTCTACTAACTTTCATGCCTGGAACAAACAGTACCCTGTTTACTTCAAGAACATTTCCCAGATCTAGTTAGAATTTCACAGTTCCAACTCCTCTTATTTCTGCCTAAGATTTCCAATATCTGTTTCAACAAAGTGTCCTGGAGTAATTTCTTCTATCCTCTAAAAAACTCCATACTTTTCGGTCATATGGCTAGTTGACCCACTGTCAACTATCCATGTGTCATGGTAATCCACTGAACTATCTACACTAGTCTCAACTGATGCCAAAGAAAATTATTTTTCAAATTTGGCAGCAAAATCTAGTACTTCTGTTGATGTTGCTCCCTCTTTGTCTTCATCCTTCTTCTTAGGACATTGACTAGCATAGTGGCCAAACATGTTGCAGTTATAGCACCGAACCTTATTGAAGTCTTTCTCCCTTTTCTCCCCCCCTTTACCTTTTCCTTTTGTAAGAAGGGCCACATTTTCTTCACTGCTCTGAGTGCCAATCTGGAAAGTCCCCTCCCGAGTCTCTTCTTGAACAAAGTCATCCCATAAACTTGTTCAATCAAAAAGTCTCTCTAGAAACTACTCCTTGCACAAATGTGTGCCATTTTGTAGTGAATCCATTAAGAGCATATCTGACAAACTCTTCATCTTCCACTTTCTCACCAGTAGCACCAAGTTCATCTCTAGCTTGAGAAATTTTTGTGAGATAAGTTGTTAATGTATCAGCACTAGTCATCTTGGTATTCCTCAGTTTTTCTCTGAGAACCATCTTTCTATTCTGATTCTTGCTTTAATAAAGAAAGAGTACATAAAGCTTTCCAAATATCAAAAACATGTGTCTTACCTGTAACATGAGGTATCACATGATCTTTTATAGAGTCCAAAAAGATTCTTTGTGCTTTGATGTCTTTCTTGTTAAAAGCAGTCTTCAAAGTAGCATCTATGGGAACTGTGATGGTGTCTAAAGCACCAACAATATCCCATAGCTCCAACTTTTTGAACAATATGGTTATGCGCTCTTTCCAAGGACTGAAATTATCAGACCCATCCAATCTGTCTTCATACCGCAATCCTGCTAAGGTCATGACTTCAACTGATAAACTTTAACACCGCAATCCTGCTAAGGTCATGACTTCAACTGATAAACTTTAACTAACCCTAACTTGAATCTCTACTGTTCTGTATCACACAACTTAACACACCTTCTTCAGCAATCACGCTCTGATACCATGTAGAAATTTGATAAACAATCACAATATCTCATATAGGACTTTTATCAAATACTTGAATGCAAATCTGATTTATAACTTGTCTGAACTTAAAAATTCATGAGATGAATTTATCTGAAAATCTTAAGTATAAACACCAATGCATTCAACTTCAAACTGAATAAAAAATGATAACACAAAAATCTAGGGCCAAGCCCAGGGCAAAAACCTCACCATAGGAAAACCCAAAGAAAGAATTTTATTTATGAGAGAAATTAGAAATTCAACAACTTAGAATTTCTACAGCACCAAAATAATTTCAGAAACCCTTATCTAAAAAACTACATTGAAAAACGTGCCAAAATACTCACAGCCAACCCACACGTGCCAACTGTACAGCAAATTTCTCGAAATCCATGCCAAGTACGGACTGTACAGATTCTGCCAGCATTAATTGCAGAAATTTATGTCTCATAATTCGTGCCTACCAATCTGCTTCGATTTATGTGCATGTACTGTCAACAATAATGGTTGTACGGATTTGGTTGTAGGATCCAATGAATTTCAGATGTCTTGAGAATCGTGCCTTCAGATTGATGATCAGTCTCTCTCTCATAAATCAGAAATTTCCTTCTTGAAATTTAGTTCTTTCTCTCTCTCTCTTGTCTTCTTCTTCTGATTAGATGTCTCTCTTTTCCCTAGACATTCTTTTATACTTTATCTAACCCAAAACTACCCTAACTAACTCAACCAACTTAATCAAAGGATGAGATTAGCTTTATCTGAGGGCTCTCATTTAATGGACATATTCACTTTATTAAATACATTAAATGCACTTTTTGGGTCCCACAACTTAAACTCACTTTAAGTTTATAAAGTATAAAGTCACTTTAATAATATAAATAAAAAACACACTTTACATTAAAAAGCACACTAGGAAAATACAACTCATGTCCCCCCCATGTGACATCAAAATCATGGGGAAGGACCAACAGAGTTATAAAAACTAACAGCTATTACTATTAGCAAGACGTCGATTCCACAAGGATATGGGTGCGTCGTTTGACCTTGGCGTGTTACTCTTGCACCTCACCTCTGTGTGGCAGTGGCTAATCTGGAAACAAATGGCAGTCAATGGCAGTCACGATTGAACAAGTGTACACTGCTTCTCTGCTATTTAATCATGATTCTACCTTAACCCCAGTTTATTGATGTCACAAACTGTTGTGGTATAGTCCTTCTGTCACAGTGATACAAACCCGTTGGTTTTCTCTGTCCAAATGTATTCACCAGGAATGGTATGTTGATATTGCTTGGTGTCTTGTCTTCAAAATACGTAGAATGAACAATTAATTGCGTGTGCGGTGGCGACTGAATTGTATTTTTTTTCTTCTACACCCAATTTTCCCTTTAGTGCAACGGATTTTCCTTTGATTTAATTGCCAACTAGTATTTTCCTAATTTCTGGTTATTCTTCTTTAATAGAGATTCTTAACTTTTAACGACCAAAATCCTGATTGGTCAAAGACAAGAGGATTAGAGAAACTCTAAAAAATATAGGGGTAGCCAAGAGCTCGATCAGACAATGCCTGATAAGTAGTGTGGCCAAAGGCCGGATCATACTTGCTCTAATACCACTCTGATACCACTAAAACAACAAAAACGTTTCTTAAAGAAATAACTAGCACAAATAAGCCATATTACAGTAATCCATGGATAAAGATGAAATATAAGATAAGATAAAGATGATATTACAATGAGAATGATGCTTATATAAATATCCATGTTGGGTGCCATTTCGTAAAGAGGCATAACCTTTCATCAAAGTGTCTCTTCATTAAGTATTAGTTTATTTAATTATTAGTGTTTATTTATTATATATTTTGTTCATTACAAAAAGAGGACCAATAATTACTGGTTGAGTCACAAGAACTCAAGCCAGAAGGTCTTGAAAGACCCTAAGGGTTCTAGGGCACATTTGATCATGAAGACCAAGAGGAGCTAGAGGAAATTTTGTCTAAAAGCCTTCATGAGAAATTAGAAGAGGAGCTTTTAATGATACAAGTTGCTTGTATATGATGTTTTGGCATGCGTAGGCTATAAGGACCAAGAGACCACTAGTGAAGGATCAAGAGCCCACTAGTAAAGGACCAAGATAAAAGTCAAGTTCTTTTATGAAGGGTTAAAAGTGCAAATAAAATATTATAACCCTAACTAAGTGGATTTTATTATTTGTTTATTCCTAATTCTATGGAAGTGATCCTCAAAGCCAAATTATAAATAGAAAGCACTCTCATTTGAGCAATACACACATGATATCTTTATCCCTTACCTGAAATACAATTCCCTGGGGCATCTTCTCTCTCTGTGTGAACTGGTTAAATTTGTGAAGGCAGCTGCAGGAGTTTCTTGCTTTGATTATGAGGTTTGACTTTGTTCAGCTTGTGACAGGTAGTTGAACCTTGCTAGGGTCTTTTCTCAGCCACCCGAACCCTGATAGGATCTCTTCTTAGCCATCTGAACCCTGCTCCTGCCACCCGAACCCTGACAGCAGTCTGTTTGGGCATCTCCAGCTTCACAGCATCCTTGTCGGGGCACACCTTTGGCACCCTAATTCCACCGGCAGCACTTGCAAGGGCATACACCAGTTGAATGTGGCATCCGGCAACCCTAAGGGCATGACTCAGAGAAGCAGCGGGTATCAGCTGCCCTATTAGGGCCTTTATCTCAGTGACCGAGACCTTATCTCAGGCTACCGAAGGCATAAATCAGGAAACCAAGGGCTTGACAGTCAACTAAACCATCAATTTGGTCAATAGCAGAATTGCTCAGTCTACAGCACACACAATTCAATGAATGGCAGTCAACAATAGTGCTTAATCAGTGAACAACACTCTTCTCTTAGTCAATGAAAGCCCTAGTTTTGGGCCGTTGCAGCCTCAGTTCAGTTGATTGCCAAAGTTAGAGTTTGGATCAGATGATGACAGGCTAATCGGTGGCAAAAATTATCTTGTTCAAGATTGACATCACTTTCTACAAGCAGATTCCTATCTACCAGTCTTCTCTTGAGTTCCTAGCATGGAGACACTCTTATGTTTTGGTATAGCATCATGGTTGTATGTGTATGATGTGGATAGAGGTTAGCACCATGTGATGCAGAAATAGGGGAACCAGACCCTACAGCTAGACTAGGGCTTGATGTGATATCCAAATCTAGCATGGCAATGCTAGGATGACTTGTGATGGTGAGAATCCCTCTGTGATTAGTGTTATTGAAAGTACTAAAGTTGATGTTTCAGCTACTTGACCTACATGGAAAGATAAGTGCTTGGTCTCTCTGTTTCTATATACCCTTATTGGTAAAAGGGTTTTGTTGTTCATGATCATTTAATGTATACTTGTTCTTCTATAATGAATCTATCATAAGAAAAGTTGCTGGGTTTTTTTTCTTGTGAAGAAGAGGGTTTTCCCAGGGTAAATCATGGTGTCTATTGTGCATGACTAATTGTGATGTGATGTGTTTTATTTCTTCTGCTCTATTTAGTTTACTGTTGAAATTGGTTAAATGCGATACTGCTCATATGTGATTTAATATGGTTGATACTTTCATGTGTAATTATGCAAAAGAAAATTTTTAAATTACTCTCATAATTACCAATTTATGAAAGTAGCTAAAAACTTCAACAGATACAGACCAACAACCTTCTATAAAAATATTACTGAACTTTTTTTCATCATTTTAAAACTGCAAACATGTGAATCGTCGTAAAGACAAAAATTACAATGACTATCTAAATTTATAAGGTGTTTATCATGTCAACAAAAACATGCAATGTGATTAAATCCTTGTTATCTTTCCCTTCTCTTTTGTCCATCTTTTTATCACTTTTCAACACAAGAGAAGGGAGCATGGTAGCGCAAGGCAAAAACAGTTTTTCAAAATCACATAATTTATCACTTTTCGACACAAGAGAAGGGAGCATGGTAGAGCAGGGCAAGACTAGTTTTTCGAAACCACATATAACAATAAGTATGCTTGAATATAGAAAAACAATGGTATGTACCAACCTTAGCCTCTGATTGCCCAAAATTGACCTATCAAGCAAACAAATGTGTTAATAGCATGCATGAATAAAATTCAAGATAATATGAGAAAGAAAAACACTTAAATAGACTACACACTACTCCAAGCCTATAAACAGTTAATAACAAAATCCCAAAAAAAGAAGTGTTTTTGTCCTTACTACACAAAATGTATGTGATGGAACAATTGTTGTTTTATAAATGGTACCTGCAAATAATGAAACAATAGGTTACCAAAAAATGCAAAATGTGCCAAAGCATGTTTCAGTTGTTTTTCTCTCAAATTGGATGAGATATAGAAAATTGAAACTTATCTAGATATATACGAGAGTACACTAGGCAATTAATAAGATGTTAGTAGAACAGCTTATTAGTAACCCTTTTCGGGATTTTGGGATAGCATGACCAAAGAGGTTATTTTCTTATAGCTATCAAAACAAAAACAAAAAAATTGTTCTGGACCTAAGTTACTTCGACAAGGAAATAGCGTAAGTTTCAAAACTGGAAACAAATTCTAACATAAGCATGATAGTAACAAGGTGAGGAATTGCTCCAACTCTAAAAAAAATAATCATCTCAGTTATCAAATAAGTCGCCGTAGGTTCCTAGATACGTCATGTCCTAGATATAGCTTGGAAAAGGCACGATTTCCGTAAAGGTCGTACTGCTGGAATTGTTGCACACTAATTCCAGGGTAAAAATCTGCTGTAGGTTTTTTTGCTGTTAATTAACAGTTTTGGATGCCTGAAAGCATGTTTTCCAATGTCACCTACAACTCAGATTTTGAGGAGAATGTTTGGCTCAAATTTCTAGAAAAATCTCTTATATGAACCGTGTTTGATGGCTGAAAGTGACTGTTGTTGTAACATGTTGAGATTCACTGCATGTTAATGAAAGGACCTCTTGAATGGGTCATTTGACCAATTTTTCTTGTGTCTAAAATTATTTACAGCCTCCTACTCATGAGTATTTTCCATTGTTTTGAGACACTTTCATCCTGTGTATTAACTTCTTAGGGTCTGAAATTTATTCATGGGTATATGGTGGTGTTTTTAGATTGTTTAAGCTTAATATCAGTATATATGAAAGTGTTGGACAAATGCTGTTAATCACTGTGCATGCATGCACACAGTCTGAGTCTAAGTTTTTGTCACTTTTCAACATGCTATCAGAGCTAGGCTCTGAAATAGAGTGGACAGCAGTGTTGTAGTGGTCTTGGCAAGATTTAGTTTGCTGGATTTTAATAGCTTGTTGGCAGGTGGAGACTATCTGCAAGTGATATGCAGCTGTTGGGCAGAAAGGGACAGCTGGGGGTTTATTGTTTCTTTTGACAGCAGAGAGAGATGTCTGCTAGCATCAGATATGAGGACCGGTTGGATGTTATGTCCAACTATTTGCAATGGAAAGTCAGAAAGACTGTTGTTCTCAAGGAAAGCAGACTATGGACTATGGTTAACACTATGGTAACTCCTCTTGCATCTGATCCTATTGCTCTTGACATGCATTAAGTAAAAGAGGCCAGAGCACAGAGGATGATTCTGGATGGTATTAGGGACCACCTTATCCCACACGTGGCTGAGAATAAGACAGCTCATGATATGTGGATTACACCTAAGTCACCAGGTTCGCCATTTTTTTGCCTTGAAAATCGAAAATCGGCGAATTTTTAAGACAGCCGAATTAGATCAATCAAGTTTGGCGAATTTCATCCTGATTTAGATTTTTTATTTGGAAAATGTGAACGCGAATCAAATCGCCGCAGACTCAGGATATATTTTAAAAATATGCAAAAACATTGTCTTGAAAGTTGTGTTTTCCCTTGAAAGTCCGCCCGCGAAGCCGCCATCCATTCCCTGAATGCTCTGTGCATGCGAGTTTCATCCATTCTCTGACTGCACTGTGCATGCGAGTGAATCACTGAGGCCTGACTACTCTGTGCGCGCGAGTGAATCACTGAGGCCGCGTATTCTCCGACTTCAGTCAACGTGAGTGAAATCCCAATCCATGTGTAGAATTCCGCACCAAATCTGATGACCATTGTTGTGAACTCGAAAGCTGGAGCAGAATGGATTTGTGGGTTAAACTTGAACTGTGCTCGGGAAAATGTCGCGGCTAGCTGGAACTTGAAAGTGTTGTGATATTTTTTTTAATAAACCTCTTATATCGTAGATCTTAAACTATTAATTTGTAAAGCTAACTTATTTCTACATTAATAAATTTACATATTGTAAAATTATATAATATATATTTTTGATGAAATTGAAAAAACAAAAATAAATATTAATAAAAGATTAGGTAAAAAATGAATAATAATAGAAGATTAGGTAGAACGAGTGAATGGATTTTTAAAACCCAATATTTTTATGAAAAGGTATATTATATAATTAAAAAACTATATTTTTAAAAAATTAAGATTTTAAGCTTTTAATTTTGTAAAGCTAAATTATTTATATATTAATAAATTTACATATTGTAAAATTATAATATTACAATATTTTTATGAAAAGGTATATTATATAATTAAAAAACTATATTTTTAAAAAATAAAAAATTTGAGTAAAATATATATATATATATATATATATATATATATATATATATATTCAAATTTAATGCCGAATTTTATCAAAAAAAATTGTTGACGAATTTTTCCCGAATTTCATTTAAGTCAAATTCGAACATGAACTCAAACCAGGTGACTTAGGATTACACTGAAACGATTGTATGAGGTTAAGAATGAGAATCAGAAGATGGCTCTCAAAGACATTGCAAGGGACCAAGATGGCCAAGGGTGAGGGTGTAGTATCTTATCTTACCCGGATGGTATTGGTAAAAGATGAGCTGGCTGCAGTTGGGGAAGTCATCTCTAATTCTGAGTTGGTGAGGATAGCCTTGAAAGGCTTCACCAAGGAATGGGAATTTTTTGTAAATTGTGTGGTTGCTCAAGAACACCTTCCAGATTGGAGCATATTGTGAGACGATTTGACTCAGGAGAAGATCCGAGAAGGATCTCAAGGAAGTGGGCAGAAAAAGGGGGTTGATGAAGAAAATGTTGCTCTTTCTGCTAAGAGCGAGAAGAAGTCCAAGAAGGACTTGAGCAAAATCAAATGTTTTGCTTGTGCTCAGTTTGGTCACTAGGCTTCTTATTGTTTAAGAAGAAGAAGAAGAATAAGAAAAAGAAAGGGGAGGATGTGACCGTAGCAGCTATAGCAAAAGTAGAGAGGACTTTGCGAGAACATTTAAGAAGGAATTCTCATTATTCTCTCTTGTTTCAAGTGTCGGTAGCAATGGAGTTGTGTAGAACATGTAATGTCCTCTTTCGATTAGGCCTTGAGGCCCAAAACCGCTAACCTATGTGATTCTTGTGAGTTCGAGCGGTTACTGACAGTTAGGGAATCAGCTAAGGACTGATGCCATCCATAGAAAATCTAGGGCATCATCATTAAGTCAAGAAGGGCCATCGGGGCCAAAGGCCACCCTCGTGCATGCCATCCAAGCATTATTTAATGATGCATGCATTCATTAAGTCTCCATCCGCATGCATGCAAGCCAACTGCAAATTAGAAGATAAAGTGACCTAATTAGGTCAAAGATTAGGGTTTTCGCAGTTGAAAGTTATAAAAGGAGGATAAAGCGAAAGGGGACTTCACTTTTGATGATTATTATTTTGGGAGCTCTTGGATAGCAGCACAGCGTGCCGCACAGCAGTTGGGGTTGGAGACGAAGTCTTCAGCTAGCGGGGTTTCGGCAGTGAAACATCTGCCCTAGTCTCATTCAGGGTAAGCCATACAGGTTCACCATTTGCTCTTACATTCATTCATAGTTATCCAGTATACGGTATAGATTGTTGCAGGAACACGTGTGCAGCCGTAAGGGGGGTTTTCAGCCAGAAAGCCCTAATCAATTGCTGGGTCTTCAGATCTCAATTTTACTTCGAAACTCAGGCACCATTCTCATCATCAGCGTCTTACTCCGGCATCCGGTGATTATCAAATCCGACCGTGCTCATCCGGAGCAGTTATCAACGATTTCGGGATCAAGGGGGCGTGAGCAGCTGCCTCTCTAGAACAATTCGCTAGCCTGCCTAGAAACCTCAGAAACTCTGCATGTATCAGGCATTCTCTCCGGCACAGGAAGGCTATCAGTCCTGCAAATCGACAGCTTCATCGGACACCTCCTTCACTGAAAACGTCACCTTTATCTGATCTGGGTTCTTGCTGCTGGGGTTTCGCCGGATGTAGAAGATATCTGTCCATCTCCGATTCAGTTCTTGATGCTTGCATACTCTCTCAGGAGCAGTCCAGCCGATTTATCAGTGGTAAGTGTTCATTCTATCTCACAAACCCTAACCCTAATTTTTGCTATAAAATAGGGATTTTGCATGGCAGTTTGCATGCCCGGTTGTATCAACATATTTGCTTAGAAATAGAAAATATCGGGATTTGGGATATTACAGTGGTATCAAAGCTATCTTCTTGGCCAGCTGTGGGCTTAAGAAATGAAACTTAGATGAATACAGAAGGAGACCCTTTTGTAACCTATAGGAGGAGGAAGAGTAGATACACAAGGGAGTTTGAGGATATCCAACTAAAAGATACCAATTCAGATATGGAACAAACAGGTATACACTCGGATAGGGGAAAAGGAACGAGAGAAGAAGAGGATAGGATGGAGTTTCGCAGCTTAGTCTCTGCATTGCAAGACTTAGCCAAAGGGCAAAAAGAGGTACTCAATGCAATCAACAGATTATCGGCGAAACCGGAAATAGGTATCAACAGTACACCTCCCTCACTGGTAGATTGGGGATCTACAAGCAGCAATGGAAAGATTGCATACACTAATATTCAAAATACTCCACACATATATAGCAGACCTTCCAACAGGCCTACCATGCCTCACTTCTTGGCATATACAGTAGGTAGTCCAGTCATGCAGGTAGAACCGAGCGAGCCTTTTGGGGCTTATTTACAGGAGTATAGAGACTTAGGGGATGAGTTTCATGCTGCGATGTCTTTTTCAGATTTCTGCAACATGAAGAGTAGGAACAAGCCCAGGAATTTCAACAAGGGTTTCAATCACAACTATGAGTTGCAGAAGACCTTGGGCAGGTTGACCATCCCGAACTTTGACGGGACTCGTGGAGGATCAGCAAGGATATGGGTTCAAAAGTTGGATACCTATTACTAACTCAATCCCATGACAGAGACAGATGCCATTAAATTGGCTACACTTCACCTGGACGGAGAAGCTCATGAGTGGTGGTACCACAGATTGGTGACATTGGGTCACAACACCATACACTCCTACGGTGAGTTCACTCAAAAGCTCATAGAGAGGTTTGACAGGAAGGATCCAGAGATACATTTCAGGGAGTTGGCTCAACTCAAACAGACCGGTAGTGCAGAAGCCTTCATCTCAGAATTTCAAAGGATAGTAGTCATGGTAACAGATGTGTCAGAGAGCAGGTTGACTATGTTATTCACGGAGGCCCTCACAGAGCCACTACGGGGATGGGTGAAAGCCTACAAACCCCTCACTCTGCAGGATGCCATTAGCAAAGCCAGAGATCTTCAGGATTCTGTCCCCAAAAACAAGTTCCCGCTGAAAACCAATTTTCCTGTTAGGGACAAGGACAAGAAACCTTTCCAGCAGGATGTTCCCAAGAAAACATGGTTAGACGAGGACACTAGGAAAGATTTGAGAAGGAAGAAACTATGCTTCACTTGTCAGGAACCATGGGTACCAGGACACAGGTGTGCAGGGAAGGCGAAGGCTCACTACATTGAGGTATATTCGGACAGTGATGAGGATGACTATGAGCAGGAAGCCACAGAAGAACTACAGGCAGCTGAGGAGGAATCACACCAAGGTGATACACCAGAGGGAGTCATTGCTACATTATCTGGAGTACCAAGATTCCATACTCTCAGGGTCAGGGGAGTAGTACAAGGTCACAGAGTCGGAGTATTGATTGATGGGGGAGCCACCCACAATTTCATTTACTCCGCTTGGGTAGCCAAGAGGGGTATTCAGACCGAGAAGTTCGAAGGATTCACTGTAGCAGTAGCCGGGAACTCCAGCATGGAGTGCAACTACTGGGTTCCAAAACTGAATGTCACCTTAGGTAACTATCAGATGACAGATTCTTTCTATGTAGTGGATGTATCAGATACTCATGTAGTATTGGGTGTTCAGTGGCTTTATTCTATAGGGAAATACACTACAGACTACGGGGCGATGGAAATGGAATTATAGGGGCCAGACGGCAAACGGGTAATTTTGAGGGGCATGAACCCTTATCCCCCAAAACCGGTCTCATCTCAGAGAACGAAGGCAGTACTCCGACAGGATGATATAGAATGGGCTGCAGAATGTTTGGTCACCTTTAGGAAACCCCCAGAGACCAGCACACAACACCCAAGTGACATTCAAACCTTGCTACAGAAACATGAAAAGGTTTTTAGTGACCTTCCATCAGGTAGACCGCCAGACCGAGGTTTTGAACACATCATCAAGCTAGAGGAGGGGGCACAAGCAGTCATCACCACTCCTTACAGGCATCCCAAAAGATACAAGGATGAGATTGAGAAAACAATTAAAGAATTACTGGAGCTTGGATATATTCGGCCCAGTTCTAGCCCCTTCGCATCCTCAGTAGTATTGGTCAAAAAGAAGGATGGTACACTGCGAATGTGCATCGATTATCGAGCACTCAACAAAAAGACCATTAAGAAAAGGTATCCCATTCCCAGAATTGACGAACTCATGGATGAGCTTTGGGGAGCTAAATACTTCTCCAAGATTGATCTTCGCTTGGGATACCATCAGATCAGGGTAAGGGACCAAGACATCTCCAAAACAGCTTTTCACTGTCACTATGGTCACTATGAGTTTTTGGTCATGCCCTTTGGACTTACCAATGCTCCAGCCACTTTCCAGTCATGCATGAACCACACCTTCAGAGCACAGCTACGTAAGTTTTTGCTAGTATTCTTTGATGACATCCTGACTTACAGCAAAACATGGGGAGAGCATCTGAAACACCTGGACGAAGTACTGAGTATTTTAGAAGAACATTCGCTTTATGCGAAAATGTCCAAGTGTGAGTTTGGCATGAAGGAAATGTTGTACTTAGGACACATAATCAATGCAGAAGGAGTACAGGTTGATATGGAGAAAATCCAAGCTATCAAAGATTGGCCTGCGCCAAAAACAGTTACAGAATTGAGAGGGTTCTTGGGTCTGTGCACTTATTACCGACGGTACGTTAAGGGATTCTCCCAATTTGCAGCACCCCTCACGGATCTCACAAAGAAGGGAGTGTTCACTTGGACAGACTTAGCACAGAAAACTTTCGAGGAGATGAAGGTTATTATGAGTTCCTGTCCAGTTTTAGCATTACCGGACTTCTCACAACCCTTTGTAGTAGAATGTGATGCCTCAGGGGAAGAGTTAGGAGCAGTGTTGATGCAAAACCATCACCCTATTGCATTCAAGAGCCGTAAATTGACGAGCTACGAGCGCCATTACTCCATATATGACAAAGAGATGCTAGCCATCTTACATTCTCTCACAAAATTCAGACAGTACCTGGTGGGCAGTAAGTTCAAAATCAAAACCGATCATAACAGCCTCAATTATTTCCTGGAGTAGAAGGAACTGAATGAGCGACAGCAGAAATGGGTCAGCAAAGTACAAGCCTATGATTTCGAGATCGAGTATGTAAAAGGTAAGAATAATGTAGTAGCTGATGCATTATCCAGGCGTCCCACCCCATTATCTCTCAGTAGTATATCCACAGATTGGAGGGCACTTCTCTTAGTAGAATACTCCAAAAATAAATTCGCTTGCGAATTATTGGACGGGCAAATTCAGGATGACAGGTACAGGATTGTTGATGACATTATCTATTACAAAAACAGGATATACCTCGTTCCAGAATCCACATTGAGGAAAAAGATCATTCAGGCAGCCCATGATTCTCCTTTATCAGGGCATCAAGGTTTCTTAAAGACCTACAGGCAGATCCGAGAGAGGTTCTCATGGAAGGGCCTCAAGGGGGAAATTATGCAGCATGTCCGGGAATGTAGCATCTGTCAGCAGAACAAGATTGAGAACACCCATCCAGCAGGGTTACTCCAGCCACTACTAGTTCCATAACAAAAGTGGGAAAGCATCTCCATGGACTTTATTTCAGGATTGCCCAAAGTCCAAGGGCGAGATTGTTTATATGTAGTAGTTGACAGACTAACCAAGTTTGCACATTTCTTTTCGATATCATTAGACTACTCGGCAGCTCAAGTAGCTAAGTTATTCTTCAGGGAGGTCTTCAGGTTACACGGGTTACCTAAGACCATTGTCAGTGATCGGGATAGCAGATTCACGGGTGCCTTCTGGCAGGAACTGTTCAAATTGGTGGGGACCGAACTGGCTACTAGTACGAGTTATCATCCCCAGAGTGATGGACAAACGGAAATAGTCAACAAGTGGATCGAAGGATATTTAAGGAACTATGTAGCAAGGCAGCAGCGAACCTGGATCAAATGGCTACACCTTGGGGAGTATTGCTACAATACTACCTATCACATGTCTATTAAGATGACTCCTTTTAAGGCATTATATGGTTACGAGGCCTTGGACTATGCAGATTTGGCATTTGGAGATAGTAGGGCTCCTAAGGCTAAGGATTGGATACAGGACAGTCAAGACATTCTGAAAATATTGAAGAAGAATTTACAAACAGCCCAGAATCAACAAAAGTTGTATGCCGACAAACACAGGATTGAGCGGAGCTTTGGGGTAGGGGATTTGGTATACTTAAGGCTCCAACCTTACAGACAGTCCTCACTTAAGAAGAAAGGAGCAAGGAAGTTAAAACCCCGCTTCTATGGACCATACAGAATAATTAGGAAGGTGGGAGAGGTGGCATATGAACTAGAACTTCCACAGGTAAGCAAAATTCACAATGTGTTCCATGTATCTAATCTGAAGAAGACCCTTGGGCAACACATTGCTCCATCTACAGAATTGCCTCCTTTAGATGATGAAGGACTGCTGATACTGATTCCCGAACGGATCATACAGACTAGAGAAAGGAAGCTCAGGAACAGGGTAATCAAAGAGTACTTGGTTCAATGGAAAGAACTACCGCCAAAGGATGCCACCTGGGAAGGTGAACAGGTATTGCAGCATCCCAGTTTGAAGTTGCTTGAGGACAAGCAATCTCAAGCGGGGAGGACTGTAATGTCCTCTTCCGATTAGGCCTTGAGGCCCAAAACCGCTAACCTATGTGATTCCTATGGGTTCGAACGGTTACTGACAGTTAGGGAATCAGCTAAGGACTGATGCCATCCATAGAAAATCTAGGGCATCATCATTAGGTCAAGAAGGGCCACCAGGGCCAAAGGCCACCCTCGTGCATGCCATCCAAGCATTATTTAATGATACATGCACTCATTAAGTCTCCATCCGCATGCATGCAAGTCAACTGCAAATTAGAAGATAAAGTGACCTAATTAGGTCAAAGATTAGGGTTTTCGCAGTTGAAAGTTATAAAAAGAGGATAAAGCGAAAGGAGACTTCACTTTTGATGATTATTATTTTGGGAGCTCTTGGATAGCAGCCAGCGTGCCGCACAGCAGTTGGGGTTGGAGACGGAGTCTTCAGCTAGCGGGGTTTAGACAGTGAAACATCTGCCCTAGTCTCATTCAGGGTAAGCCATACAGGTTCACCATTTGCTCTTACATTCATTCATAGTTATCCAGTATACGATATAGATTGTTGCAGGAACACGTGTGCAGCCGTAAGGGGGGTTTTCAGCCAGAAAGCCCTAATCAATTGCTGGGTCTTCAGATCTCAGTTTTACTTCGAAACTCAGGCACCATTCTCATCATCAGCATCTTACTCCGGCATCCGGTGATTATCAGATCCGACCGTGCTCATCCGGAGCAGTTATCAGCGATTTCGAGATCAAGGGGGCGTGAGCAGCTGCCTCTCTAGAACAATTCACTAGCCTGCCTAGAGACCTCAGAAACTCTGCATGTACTAGGCATTCTCTCCGGCACGGGAAGGCTACCAGTCCTGCAAATCGGTAGCTTCATCGGACACCTCCTTCACTGAAAACGTCACCTTTATCTGATCTGGGTTCTTGCTGCTAGGGTTTCGCCGGATGTTGAAGATATCTGTCCATCTCCGATCCAGTTCTTGATGCTTGCATACTCTCTCAGGAGCAGTCCAGACGGCTTATGAGTGGTAAGTGTTAATTCTATCTCACAAACCCTAAACCTAATTTTTGCTATAAAATAGGGATTTTTGCATGGCAGTTTGCATGCCCGATTGTATCAGCATATTTGCTTAGAAATAGAAAATATCGGTATTTGGGATATTACAGAACATTAGTTGGCTTATTGATAGCGGAGCTTCCCGTTATTTGACTGGATTATATCATATATTTCGTGAGATTACTGAGGCAGGTTCAAACTGGATGGTTCAAAGTGAAGGGGGAACGGCACATGCAATGCGTGGATTTGGGAGGGTCAAATTCCAAGTCCATCCGGGAGAACTCCTCAATCAAAATGGAGTTTTGTTTGTTCCAGGGCTGAGTGTGAACTTGCTCTCTATGTCAGACTTGGAGGATGCAGGGTATTCTACTTTATTCCGAAGGGGACAAGTGTAGATTTTTCCATAGAGGGCAGATCTACGAGATGTTTTAATATACTCAGAGGGAGCGGAACTAATCCAACCTTAGTTGATTGGTGATCGGCTCAGTGAGTTGTACAAGCTCAGCAGACAACCCATGATTTATGATTTAGAGTCGAAAGAGTAGCAAGAGGCTCCTAAGCCGGTAGTGGCACCAAGATTTCAATCCAAACTTCCAAGAGAAGAGAGAGTCTCTTCCGAGTACCAACAAGAGACTTGGCTGGTATGGAGCTCAAGATGGGAGAATTGATTATCCTAGGAGCTTAGTTGTTTCCAAGAGGTTATCTTCAGATTCTAGTTCAATGCAAGTGGTCGCATTGGTTCCAGGTTCAAAGGGAGCTCCTACATTGAACAGCGTGATGGATTTGAGGATGGGACTTGATGATGATGATGGCAATGAGCACTTCCCTCGCTAAGAGGGAGTGTTAGCTTTTTGTAGCTCAGGAGGTACTTTTGCACCTTGTCCCTAGGTGCAGAAGGGCGGAATAATGTAATCTTAATAAAGGTCATTAAGTGACTTTATTAATGTGTATTTATTATAGTGTTTTTTTATGTGACTTTATGTTTTTAAAGTGAGTTGTACTTTATTAAAGTGACTTTCACTTTATAAAGTGACTTTAAGTCATAAAGCATATCTTTTTAAATATTTGGGGTAAAATGACTTTGTGAATTCCAATGTAGTTTTATATAGTCGACTTAAGTGATTTAAGTGAACTTTAGATTAAAACACAACCGTTGATCTTTTGGCCAAGCTCAAATCTTAGGCATTGAAGATGAAGGGCTCAAGATGGGAGAATTGATTATCCTAGGAGCTTAGTTGTTTCCAGGAGGTTATCTTCAGATTCTAGTTCAGTGCAAGTGGTCGCGTTGGTTCCAGGTTCAAAGGGAGCTCCTACTATGAACAGCGTGATGGATTTGAGGATGGGACTTGATGATGATGATGGCAATGAGCACTTCCCTCGCTAAGAGGGAGTGTTAGCTTTTTGTAGCTCAGGAGGTACTTTTGCACCTTGTCCCTAGGTGCAGAAGGGCGGAATAATGTAATCTCAATAAAGGTCATTAAGTGACTTTATTAATGTGTATTTATTATAGTGTTTTTTTATGTGACTTTATGTTTTTAAAGTGAGTTGTACTTTATTAAAGTGACTTTCACTTTATAAAGTGACTTTAATTCATAAAGCATATCTTTTTAAATATTTGGGGTAAAATGACTTTGTGAATTCCAATGTAGTTTTATATAGTCCACTTAAGTGATTTAAGTGAACTTTAGATTAAAACACAACCGTTGATCTTTTGGCCAAGCTCAAATCTTAGGCATTGAAGATGAAGAGTCACCGACAGTTATCCTAAATTGAAAATAAAAAGACATAGAGACTTCATTGTTACACACATCTTCCAAGAGAGAGCTGAAATAGAGGGCACGCATTTCAAGAGAGCTTAGAGTGGGAAGTTGAAGGGTTTTGCAACAGCAGCAGAAAGTGGGCATGATTCCTTAGGTGGTGGGCACCATTCCCAAGGAGGGTGCTGCTCCCAAAGTGGGCACCATTCCCAAGGCTGAATCGGCCATTAATTTCAGACAGTCCTTACAGTGAAGAGGTGGAGGCTGTACAGCTTACTGTGGCACAGAAATCTAGACAGCTTAGAGAAGGCTCGATTTCCAAGGCAGTCTGTTAGTTTATAAAGGCCATACTGCTGGAATTGCTGTGCACTGATTCCAAGGTAAAAATCTGCTGTTGTGTTTTTGCTATTAATTAAAAGTTTTGGATGCCTGAAGGCACATTTTCCAATGTCACCTACAACTCAGAGTTTGAGGAGAATGTTTGGCTCAGATTTCTACAAAAATCTTTGATATGAACTGTGTTTGATGGCTGAAAGTAACTGCTGTTGTAACATATTGAGATTCACTGCCTGTTAATGAAAGGACCTCTTGAATGGGTCATTTAACCAATTTTTCTTGTGTCTGAAATTATTTACAGCTTGTTGTTCATGAGTATTTTTCACTGTTTTTAGACACTTTCATGCTGTGTATTAACTTCTTAGGGTCTGAAATTTATTCCTGGGTATATGGTGGTGTTTTTAGACTATTTAAGCTTAATATCAGTATATATGAAAGTGTTGGACAAATGCTGTTAATGACTGCATGCATGCACACAGTCTGAATCTGAGTTTTTGACACTTTTCAACAAGAAACAGCTCAGATGTGACTGTACATATCTTGTACTAAACATCTGGGATACATACCAGAAATGACTGGTAGTGAAATCCCAACCATACCCTTCAATAAATTGAGAAAAAGGGGGAAAAAACAAAGTAAAGCCTTGAAGTAAAATCTTAACAGATAAATGAGAATCTTTATCCAACACCTCATTCCACACCGTTATGCATGTTTGAGCTGCAATTTACCTCAATTATGTGCATATTGTTTGAAGGATGATTTGACAGCATTTTTTCTTTCATATGGACTGATTTTCATCACAATGGGCTGAGGTCAAGGAGGATCTTTAACATTCACTGATTATGTTCATTTTGGTCTGATTTCCAAGGAGGATCTCCCTCAATGTGGGCTGATATCTTCATCTATCCTAGGTAGACGATGTAACATACTTTATATATATATATATATATATATATATATATCCCGCAAAGACCTCAAGGGATGCTTCTCTACATTTGCGGATGGAAACACTAGTAAACCCGTCAATGTAGACTAGTGCACCTCATCCAGGGGGATTTGAATCGAGCACCTGCTAGCACAGTGCAAGCCAAATGCCCAGAAACATTAGCGACAAGCAGATATTGTATTGTAACAATATTGTATCCAAACATTTCTAAAATTTTGCCATATTGTATCAGATGCTATATGTTTATCCTACCCATAATCCCAAGATGTTAGGGGATGCTATTACCCGAGATGGGGATAGGAACATCCCTAGTAGTGGGGGACATTCCACAGCAACAAACCGAAAACCAGGGGATGTCCACCTCAAAACACACAACATTAAAAACAAAAAGCAGCAAGAAATGTAATTTTACACAAAACACGGTGGGCACAAACAGAAAGCCCTAATCTGCCTTTGTTGGGCTCACTAAACAAACCCTATTTTTTATCGTGCACATTTTATCTTGTTTTCCCATGGCAGCAGAAAAGCAAACAAAAAGGGGTTTTCAAGCAGATTTTTTATCTGAAAATCATTTGTGGTGGCCAGTAGCAGTTTGGTACAGAATCCAGATTTCTATCATGGCAGCAGCAACAAGCAGTCAAAAACGTTTTTTTCCCAGTGGGGCAATGCCAGATACGAATTTCTAGGTTCAGATTCTCTGCATATTTTAACTTTTACATTCCAAATTTCAAATCATGTTAGCCAATTCTCTTACTCTGTCATGGAAAATTTGTGAGAGGGAGATGGGGACAAAGGCTGGAGGGGTGACAACAAAACCCATTGTACACTTAGTTTGCTAATTAGAAAGGAAATTATATAGATGTCAAAGCTCATTTTATGCATGTTTTAGATAGAGGAGTTGGACCTTTGCAAAGTGGCAAGAGATAGATTGGCACAAGCATAGAGGGAGAAGGGTTAATGTTTTAGCACCTCTAAAGAAAGTCTAACCTGCATTAGTGGCTCATGCTCTGATGACCACTCTTATCCATCTGGTGTTGATGATTTTTCTGATAAAGATTCTTGCAAGGCCTTCCAGCGATCGTCCAAGTTCATCTCATAAGAGCTAAATTTGGTACAGGTGATCTTACTAGTATGTTTGACATCAAGGGTTTGTGGTTGATTTAGATATACAAATAATTTTTCTTGCATGTCATATCCCTTTCAATGGAACTCATTCCTCATTAGTTTAGCAAATGGTCTGTGTTGCCCACCTATTTCGACTAGGTGGCAACCCCATGTACATGAAGATGTACATAATTGTACAAATTGTACCTTGGAAAAATCTGAGGATTTTTTCACTCCTGCAGGGCAATTGCCCCTTTGTAAAACGAAATGTCCGCTCCCCTGCGTGGAAAAATTAATGTAATTATATGTGCTAGTGTAGGTCATATGATATGGATGCCACACCATGGAACTGGTTGTTAGGGAAGTCCCCTCATCGAGTGTTTTTTCCCTTTCCAATTAATCTTGTTGTCTAAACGATTTTAATTGATTTGGTTTTTCACTCAAAAATCCTCCAAAGTGGTGACGGGCGTTCTACCAGTCAAGTCCATGAGGTGGCTAAGGGTTCAAAAAGTTGTTCGTGACCATACTAGAAATTTGTATAGAGTCTTGCGGAGTTTCGTTATGTTGTTGTATTTTTATTAATTTTTTCTAGTTAATTAACTTCACCCCTTGGTGGTTAATTAACTTAGTTTTGATGTAATAATGTAATTGCTCAAGCACTGGCACTTTGTAATAGGGGCTATGAATGCAAGGTAAATTGCTATGAAACCCCCTAAGCCACTGCTTCGAGTCCCATGTCATTCTGATAAGGGGTTGAAGAGATAGACCAATTTTGGTCAGGAGGAATCTATCTCCCCTAGGGAATTAATTAATTTCCCCAAGTCAAAAATTTAAATTATTTGATTTTGAAGGAAAAAATCAAATAAGGCCATGGTATTTAAGTTTGGGGGGTGACTAAGCATAGTCATTTTTTATTTAAATAAACCTCCCCCATGGTCAAAATAATTTTTGAAGATTTCCCAAGTGGGGTGCTCCTCTTGTCTTAATAAAAGATAAAATTAAAAATTAAAAATTAAAAAATTAAAGATTAAAAATTAAAAAATTAAAAAAATAAAATATTGAATAAAAGATTAAAAAATAAAAAGATAAAAATAAAAAATATAAGATTAAAAAATAAAAATAAGAGATTAAAAAATAAAAAATAAAAAGATAAAAATAAAAAATAAGATTAAAACTTGAAAATAAAATATTAAAAGATTAAAAAATAAAAAAGATAAAAATAAAAAGTAAAAGATAAAATAAAATATTAAAAGATTTAAAAATAAAAAGATAAAAATAAAAAGTAAAAGATAAAATAAAGATTAAAAATAAAATATTAAAGATTATATAAAAGATTAAAAAATTCAAGATAAAATTAAAAATTGAGTCAAAGGAGGCCCCACTTGAGTCATGGAAACCCTAGATCTAAGGGTGTAGATGCATTAAGACATGGATCAAGCACCTAAGCCATTGATTAAAAATTAATCTAAGGGTGTAGATTGATTGAGAAGGGTGCAAAGTCAAATACGTAGATCTAGTGGTGGAGATTTAACCTAGATCTAGATCTAATCTCAGCCATTGATCTTCAAGGGGTTGGGGTCTTCCTCAACTATATAATGAGGGTCTCACTCCCTCATTTGGGGGGATCTCTCATTCTATTGTTATGCTGCCGGAATATTTCTCCACTCTTCTCTCAAACTCTTGTGCTATTGTAGTCTTCTTGCCCTAGTTGGGCCATTTAATCAAGTAAATCTTTGGAGGAAGTCTTGGTGTCTACATTTCATGCTTCTTGTGTAAGGTAACTTGCTTCATTTTTATTTGATTTTGCATTTGTATTAGCTTAGATAGCTCTCCACAAAGTATTTTGTGGAGAGACTTGTAGGTAGAAGTATTTTTACCTGCATTTGTGAGTAGATTAGTAAGATCCTACAAAGTATTTTGTAGGATTTATTTATATGCTCACCTCTTGGCTTACATTTTGTAGATCTCATAAGTTTGTTTGCAGGGAACTAGAACAAAGGAGCCTTTTCCATTGGTTTAAAAAACTCTGTTTTCATTTTCGCAATTTTGGAAAAAAAGGTTTTTAAAACTCAGTTTTTATCACTGTATAGTGATAAAAACCTTGGTTTTAAAGCCCCAACCCTTATTATATTAATTAAATGCTTTAAATCTACTGTTTTAGCATCATTTAGGTGGCTGGAAACTCAGTTTTCAGCCCTCTAAACTTCATATTTCTGTTATCTTTCAACTCAGATTTTTACTGTAAAATAGTGATTTTTTTGGTACTAACTTTTTCTAACAAATTCTTTGAGTTTTTCTGTAATTTCCAGCAAGTAAAGCTTGCTGGTTTGTGACAGGTTTTACACAGGTGAAGGGGAGGTGCTGCCCAAATAGGCCCAGAAATACCTCAACCTTCAACCGGTTCCAAAAGGGGTTCAAACCCTCAACTCTCATTCTTCTTTCTTCTAATATTTGTAAACCCCACTGAGAAGTTCTCTTGGGGTATTCTGCAAATTTATAAGCACTTGTAATATATGTGTAAATAGATTAGGAAGTAGAGTAGATTTTAGTTTATGCAAGTTTTCTGTTTACCCACCTATCTTTGTGACAGACCACCATCTCTGTCACAAAGATTGAAGTGAGGTTAGTTTACTGTTTTATTCAGTTGTATTTTCCTTTCTAGTTTATTTCATTCACCCACCTATCTCTATTACAGACCACCATCTCTGTAACAGAGATTGTTGTGAGGTTAGCTTAAGCATTCAGTTTTATTTTTCTATTCACCCACCTATCTTTGTGACAGACCACCATCTCTGTCACAAAGATTGATGTGAGGTTAGTATAATCAGTTTCCTTTCTACCCACCTATCTCTGTGACAGACCACCATCTCTGTCACAAAGATTGCTGTGCGGTTAAGCATTACTCCAGCTAGTTACAGTTTCTTTCAAATTCAGTATTTTTTTTATTTTTCAGTTAAAAGAAGCAATCATACAACTCACCCATCCTGTGTATCCTCTATCCACTTGTCATCTCCCTTTAGGGACTTCAAGTTGGATATGAAAAGCAGGAGAAGTGGGGGCTTAGGTAATTAAAGCAACATTCTTATTTTCCTGCTACAATCTTCACATTTAAATTTTCAGTCCAAGATCAAATACCAGCACCTTCGATAAGGGATATCGCTTGGTGATCTTGTTGATAACTTAAAATTTACATTGCATCTTAATCACCCAAGACTTAAAATTAACCCCTAAAATTTACCAACAAAAGCTTCTCTAGTTCCTGCTCCTCTACTCGCTTATCACCCTTCGGGGTACTCACGAGATACGACAAGGGATAGAGAAGTCCTAGTTTAATAGGCATCCATCTAGCCATTTTTCCTGTCAACTAAAAACAGTGACCTCGGAGGCGACTTGGGGTAGTAGACCGTGGGGGGTCTCTAGGCGCTTTGACGTCCTCCTTGTTGAGCACCAGGACATTGGGGTTTGACCTGTGAGCTACAAGTGGGCTTTGCTCCCACTTTGTTGAGCGCAACAGCACTCCCTCTTTGACTTGAGAAGTACTAGATTAGGGTAGTCACACCACCAATTCTAAAACTAACTACAAGAAGAAAAACTCTAATAAAATTTATTAAAATAAACCAAGAAGCATTGCAAAACGTCCTACAAACACAGGTCATTCTATTCATCTTTGCCTTGCTGTTCAAGGCTTTTACTGCAAGCACTTTCATTTCTCAGTTACAAGTTTTTTCTTTCAGTTTTACAATCTCATATGGTGGCACCTTTAATTCATTTGCTTAAGTAATCGCATTGTTTAACCTTGTAACTTGAAAGTAATCTGTCCTTTGATCTTTGACATAATAACTTGTTCATATTGTGTAATTCTTTAGCATTTGTTCATATTGTTAATATTGTAAATCTTGCTTAGCTTAGACAACTGTAGATAATCATTCTTATTCTTTTGTAAGTTTGTAACTTGTAATCTTTTGACTCCATTTAAGCTAGGCACTGGTCTTGTCATTTTGTAACCTTATAAAATAAAATCCCTTTAACTGAATTATTAATAAACCTTCCTATAGGGACTACCCCCCTTGGCTTTGTTGGGATTTGGGCCTAAACGGAGGAGTTGTGGACTATGGTGACAGTGGTCCCCAGCTCTAACTTGCCCCCAAGGACACGCAAAGCGGGTTGGAGACTTCCCCGTGTCATAAAGTGTGTATTAGGCGGCAACAGTCTGCACCTAAGTTGCCAGAAAACTTGGGTTCATGGACAGGGACAGGGACGGGGACAGGGATGGGAACATCGCTTTTTGAATCATGGATCTTGAATACATCAATGGTACTATAGACATGCATACATATACATATAAATATATATGAAATTCAAATCATTTTCACTGTTCAGCAACACACTATATAGTCTAATATATTAAGTTAATGGTACTAACTAAATAGTAAAACATGCACATTGTGTCAAAGTTCAGTGATATAAAGTGCAAATTACATATAAATCATAAATCTGAATATGATAAACCAAGTGAAAATTTTATTATTTTTTAATTTTGGAACCCATAGGTCCATGGAACAATCTCCCGGCGTCCCCAATAGTGTTTTCAAAACCGGACCAGTCATCAAACCAGTCAAGCCCAAAAATCTGAACCAGACCGGAGCCAGGAAAAAAAATGGACCAAAAACACAGTCCACCAAAAAATACATAAAATTTTCAAATTTTGATAAAAACATATAATATCATGTGCATCCAAACCATTATACACAAATATGCTAAGATTCTCATCTATTTAGCAAGGGTGTATATAGCTAAAATAGCATCGACCAAAATATATAAACAGAGAGGCTCTAAATGGCCTCTAGGGTCCAAAAAACTTCATGCTACAAGAAAATACTACATAGAATCAAAACCATTGCCAATATTGGGATCCTATTCATCAATAGTACCCTGTTCCCCCCTCCTTTAGGCTCTATTCCTTGCCTCTACCTCGAATCTTGAAGTTGACCCTCCAAGGACATTAGTCAACACCCTAAAATTTTGATGAAACTTCCTAACCCAAGTATTAAAATAAGGTAGAAAAAGCTTCCCATGCTTAATTAGTGATTTTGCTTAAGTAAAGAGTACACTTTTATTAAGGTTATGACATAGGAGTTCAACAATCAGCACCACCTACATCAAGGTACATAGAGAGGTTGATGTGCTTGATTAAAAACCAATCCCATACCCTCTTACGTGATAGAATCCAGTGGAAACATTGCAATCCTGAAATCCTAAAAACTGAAGCCTATTGAATTCTGGATGTGATCTAAAATTCTTCTTGTTACATATAGAGCCCAATGAGGTTGGAAACACTCTCAAACGTCCTAAAACAATTAATGTTAATGTTAAGAATTTAAGCTTTAACAGACTTCAATTTCTCCTTAACTTAAGAATTTAACTTCAGAATTCTCCTTATCTAACATTTTATATCCTTTTAGATTAAGAACTTAGCATTACCATTTAATATTACAGAATAACATTGGTCCTCAAGCGTCCCCAAAATCAAGGTACCTTGTCTCCACTGCAATCAACGCCCCTGATTTCATAACAGATGTCTTGTGTTCACAGGTGGAATACCTGGTTCAGTAGGGTGTGTTTGGAAGTCGGGATGTCCCCAGCCCCAAACCCGGGACGTGAGGATGCAAACCTAGGATGTGGGGAAGCGAACTCAAGGTGGGGACAGGAACCCTAACCCCAAGTTCGAGTACCCATGCTACCTAGGTCTGCTCTATTAATGATGATTTTGCTGATAAAGATTCTTGCAAAGCCTTGCAGCGATCATCCAAGTTCATCTCATAAGAGAGGTAAATTTGGTTTAAGTGATCTTACTGGTATGTTTGATATCAAGGCACTTGGCTATGAGAGACTTTGTAGAGTGTTGGTTAACAAGGAGAAATCCCACATTGGAAAGATGATGGCCCCATTGAAGGTGGCATGGAGTGTAGATGATTGTTCTTGTTACACCTGAAAATGTATGTTCATTTTACACTTCCAAAACACTCTTCTCTCAACACCACTATACCAAGAGATGTGGACTTTGGGAGTTGTTACCTCTCAAACCCTCACTTCTTGAGATAAAGTCCTAAAGCTCAAGTGAGACCTTGGAGGAACTAAAACAGATTGCCTGTAGTGTCCCTACAATTTTTAACCCAAAAATTTGTCCAACTAACCGGCAAGATGGCAATAGGCTCAGACAACTTCTTGTTCTTCCCACTGTTGGTGAATGTTAAGAATTAAAACTGATTTAACAAGGACTGATATTAAAGTCTGGTTGAACTATTTTTGTCAAACATTTCATGCCCAGGCTGCTGTAGCTCCTGGTTTGCTCTTAGAGAGCTGAGGATAAGTTTTATGGATTTACCATGGAGATGTCACATGCCAATAATAATATTTCACACAACATATAAAAACCAGCATTAAAGATCAGGTTTTAAAGACAACACTCAGATCTGATTATTAATTGAAATGGACTGTTTACATGCCTGAAGATAATGGCCATAGTTGGTACACGCTGATAGCTTCCAAGGACAAGAAAATAGCATTAATAAGCTGCTGCTCACTTTGATGAATGCCTTCTCCTAGTGTTCATTTGCTTCCTTGCTGAGATTCAATGCTCAAAGACAAGTTTAAAGGCTGCTGTAGGTGAAATCGGTTTCTGTCTGGCAGGCTGCTACATGAGTATGTTGCTTCTCACTGTGATTTCTATTCCCAAACTGATACAAGCAAGATTCTACACTTTTCTCAGTCTCACAAAGGCCACGACTTGAATCAATGCAGCAAAGGAGGAGGGTGGACGGTCTTCTGTAAATTATGTTTCCCTTAACAACAGTCCTCTGCTTGGTACACCCTTCTTTCTACTGTGCAAACCTTCAGACTTCAACCATAACCATATTCCTTCCTTTTATATGAGATTGTGCATTGGGTGCTGTAAAACGCCCTCTCTCTAGTCAATATGCTAAGCTGCGTCTTTCCTTCAGGAAATAGACTTCGACCACCTTTTAATAAACTGAGTTTCTTCTCTCCAACCACGTCTTACTCCAAAATGCAAAGGAAATCACTGACATACTTCAAACTGAGATGAATACTGGATATTAGTCGATGGCAATGAAGCACAGTAGAGAAATCTGAGGTGATTCCTCCTCAATAGATGGCTAGGATAGATAGTCTCACTATCGAAACCATTCACCTCCTCTTAGGGTTTCGTCCAAGAGAAGTTTGAAGCTTGAGAGCTCTCAATTCAAAAAATGCAAAATAGCAAGAAGGCATGAAAGAATGAGCTTTCTCTCTTTTTATAATTTCTCTTTTTCCCTTGTGACCGTTCAACTTCATTTTCTCCACTTTTCTCATTTATTAAATATGAAATAACTTTTTAATGAGAAAGTACCTTTTCATCTTTTATCTTCATGTTGACCCCCTTTTGGCTACTTTTTTTCCTTTTTACCCTTTTAATACCATTTTAATAATAAAGTGACTTTGTCAATAGTTACTTCTTAATTTATTACTCAATGTCACTTTATAAAAGTACATCTTTCTCTAGGTGACATTAAATAATGAATTAATTCCCTTTCTTGTCCTCTCGTCATTTAAAGCTCTTCGTCCTGGTTCAAGCGAGCTATTATACCATGGTGTCCCGTCAAATAATATGATCGATATGACACCCTTAGTGAATTAAATTAAATTATGCACAATAATTTTCTCAATTTACGGGAATCGCCGAAATGCAAAGGGACCAAGAGAGAACTGTGCGGAAGTGATCCTGATGGTGAATAACGATAATCAGAGTAAGTTGGGCCCCATAAAACTCCTCCGAGCTCTCTGGTAACATTATCACACTCCTCTGACTTGGCTAACACAAGCTAGAAAGTCCTCTCCGAATGCAGAATCGGGTAATCCAAAATTGGGGACACTACATTGCCAATATCACCTACTATCCTTCTCCACGCTTAAGGGTGGCTCTCCTCTGGCTTAAGGTGAAAATGAAGAGATGGCTCTAGTAAAACGAGTTGATAATGTTTAACAAATGAAATGGATGAGTGGGAGTGAGGATTAGTGTCTTGTCATTGGGCAAATATGGTCAAATGAAGGCTAAATGGAAGGCTATCATAATGAGGGTTAATAGCAATTGATGCTGAACATACAAGCTACAACAGCCATTTCCTTGCTATCCCAACCTGCAAAAATATAGCTAAGGAGATTCACAGAGCAGATAAACTCCTATAATTATGAAGATTATGGTTATCAAGTATAAAGTGTATGTGCATCCATCCAAGAGTAGAGAAACACGCAATCATAAACAATAATCCATTGATAATAAAAGAAAACAGGAAGGACGCTAGCCAATTCATGTCTCCATAAGCATATGTCAAGATAATTCCAGCAAGGGGGATAGCATTATGCTCTAGAAGATGTCCCCACCCACAAAGTTTTTATTGATCCTACAAATACACCCAACAAATATTCAACTAAGCTCCATGGGATTTTTCCCCATATCCAACCATCATCTCAAATGGAGAGCTTCTCTTTAAATAGCATAAACTCCATCTCTCTTTACAATAGACAAGTAATTGTTTTCCTAGATTCATTAGTCCTCCAAGGAATACAAGAGAATATTACATTCCAAACCTCCTCAACAACTTCCTCACTAAAAATGACAATGATTTGTTGAGATCCAATTGGATGTTTTCCTCAATATATATCTAGGATGTGATCCGCCAACCTTTACTGAGTGTTCCTAAGACATGCTTGATGACACCAAAATTTGCCACCCAAGATTGAGACCCTGTGAGCTGGAGGTAAGTTTCAGGGAAGAAACATCCCCTCAAGAGGTGCATTCAGTCTGCTCTAGGATATAATATCTTCCATAGGAATATGTCTTCCCCTCGTCCTAGTGTGGCTGGAAAGCATCTCTTAAACTGCACATATTGATGATGAGGATTCTGCCTTAATAATGGAGCTTCTCAGTAATATTTGGTTGTAGAGTGGTTAAGAAAGAGCTCTATAAAAGCAAGAGATCTCTTATTTGCTAGGTAGAAGTTCAAGAGGATGAAAACCATCCTAAGGCCAAAGACTTTGTAACTGCAGGTAAAAAGAGGAATGGCTTGATGAATTGGAGCGTCCATCTTCTTCTCATGGATCTTGTATGTATGTAAGGCTGCCATGGATGTATTTATGCCATATCTTTGTGTAAAGGGAAGTCTGGGCTTGGCATAGTTGGCTGTTCTTTACTTTAAGAGGATGCTAAAGTGTGGTCTCAAAATCCTCTTCACTCCATTTTGATATCAGATTTAGATCATGATGTATTAAGGGGTTGTCCATTCAACAGTAAGATGTCTCTCTTGCTCTAATCTCATCATTGATGTCTTATGCGGTTGCAAGAAGTTTATGGATGTGTTCTTATGTGATAACATTTTGAACATTTTGTGGCTGTTGTATACATATCAGAGTTGTCCATCACTGATAACATTTTCTGTTTTGTGGTTTATCACATCTTCTGCAACTACTTCCAAGTTCTATTCATCACCTAGACTCCATAGCCCAAGGACAAGGCACTAGGTCTTGCTTGGCTTCTCAAGTTTACCTAGGATTTGTCCTTAATGATTGGACTTATCTTTTGAAGTGCAGATTTTAGAGGTAACCGCTCTGTTGTGATGGATGGTTGGAGAGATTGTCGAAATCAACTTATCTTATCTTTCATAGCTGCTCCCAAATTTTTATGTTCAGGTCAAAAGGAGAACACAATCTACTTGAATGACGACTTATGCGAGTCCATTACAAAGGTGTGGCAATCCAAAGTTGTGCAAGTTATTGTGAGAAATTCAGGTGTTCCACTAGTTGTGTTAGTGTGCCTAGAACTCACAGGCAAAGGCTTACAAGTGAGTTGTGCACTCTGATAAACACACCCAACTAAATATCAACTCTTATAGCACAAGAATGAAATTATCCAACCAATACAACACAAGTGCACTCTTTTTCATATTCGACACAGGTTATATCAGTGTGCACTAATCTCTATAGACAACACCTAAATGTTGACACTATTCCATGCACTAACATAGTCAATCATGATTACATTGCTAACAAAACACTTGGATAAATACTTCAATATTTCAAAAACCAAATCATCTCATCAATTGCATAAAAATTTAAAAATTAACATAAGATCACAAAAGTAAGACTAGTACTCAGTGATTTGGAAAAGAGCTAGTTGTGTAAAGTGCAAATGTACATTAGGATTACCACACCATTCCCTCTCTGGCATAAAAGCTCAGATTGTACGACTAAAATGGCCCTTACATATACCTCTAAGACACACACAGAGTTTACAGCTTTTTGACTCACCAATTTACTATTTATCTTACCAACATAGATCAATCACTTGCTCACTCATTCACTCATTAACCCAAACCACAAGACGTTGCTTTAGATAAATAGGTATCTCAATGAGTAATCAAAGTAGATTATGTCAATGACCATTCCAGACCAAATCCTCGAAGTTGAATCCATAAAATCCGGTTAATGTCTTGTTAACACACACTCTGCCCCATCACAATTCTCGGTCTAATCAAGGGGGATGGAGATGATGAAAATGAAAAACAAGGTACAAGCCCATTTCCTTTCATATCAGAACCAGAATTGGGAATCTAATTTGGAGGCACCGCAGTTATGAAGGCTCCTTTTGAAGTTTTATGGTTAACAGGCCCTCTCTTCCTCCAACGAGAAGCCAAACGACATACAAATGACTGACGGACATGAAATATGAAAACATGTTCTCTTCCAAACCTATTAAATTATAAAGATTAGGCAAGGCTTCTACTTTGCTTGTCGTCTAGGAATGATTGATAATTCTGCTCATTCAATCTCATAAACTCTTGATGTGGATGAATAACAGTATTGAGGAGTTAATCATTTGACAAGTTTTGGCAAGCCTTTAGAGTGATTCTGAAGTAGATTTGTGGGGTATAAGCTACAATATAGGTGCTACATTTTTCAAGGTTTGAAGGCAGCAGCAAGGCTAGCAACAACAATTGATGACTTAGCCTATCTCAATATTCTCAGCCTGTTCTTGAAAGACAAACTGGTTAGCAAAGTGTGCCAAGTGGATTCCAAAGTGTTTGTGCCTATCTACAACGAGTCTACAGTCTATAAGCCTGAGCATAATGGGCCTTGATTGTTTACTGTCTCCAGCACTCCTTGATAAATGGATGTCTATATATTAAAAAGCAAGAGGGTGATTTGAGGCAATATGCACAGATTTTGAACTATTGTTTAAAAGCCCTTTATCACTCTGCCTCTAGGCTAAATCTCAACACATCTTAGCAAATGAGTGCAAAGCACGAAGTAAAGGTTTTGTGGGAAAATGAGAACGTCATTTGATGACTACTGAAAGTAAAGAGAGTCCTGGTTCCTTTGTTTTGAAGATACTTTCTCAATACCAACCCTGTTCAATTTTAAGGTTGAAGAAGTATCAATCCATATTTAGTATCCCTTCTTGAGGTGATACATTTGACACATTTGGAGACGGAAAATACCTTTAGCCTGAGGCCGGGTCCTATTAGAGAATTGATGGATGGTTGCAATGTCGAATATTGGGACTGAATATTCAACTTGATGGCTAATAGTTATCTCTTTTGTCCAAAGAGAAGAGGTGGGCAATTATACGGTCTTCCAGATAACAATACGACAATGGAACATCAAAGTGAAATGTTCATGAAGAGAATTCTCCACCTGCTAGACAAGGGTGTTTTGGAATGGTTGGTTGACAAATACCAGTTCGGAGATGGATACTGTTGAATTTTTAGCATTAGCATGAATACTTTTAAAATTTGCAGACTAACATAACAAATAACGAGTGCAGTAAATAACATCAACACACTGAGCACAAGAGTTTTTCACTGGGGAAACCTTTAAAGGACAAAAACTCCAAAAGCATTAGTAATTCATCTCGTAAATGAGATGACCGAGTTCTTCAAAAATTTCTCAAACCCTAATTGGGTTTGAACTTTGTACCACAAATTCAAAGAATTACACAAAAGATGATTTTTACATAAAAATCAAATTAGGGCTTGCTGCCCTAATTCCACCTCTGCTGTCCCAGACCAGATCTGTAGCTGCCCAGATTTTCTCTCTCCTGCCCGAACCTGCTAAATCTCAGCCTGGACCTGTTTTGCCGGATCTTCTCTACTACCCGGATCTGTTTTAGGCCTGCCCGGATCCTCTGCTGCTGCCCAAAACCTTCTGGGCTCCTGCTGCTGCTACCCGAAGATCTATTGGGCTGCCTGAAACCTTCCGGGCTCCTTCTGCTGCTGCCCGAAGATCTGTCGGGCTGCCCGAGCCCTGTTGGGCCTGTCTGTTGGTGGCCTGCCCAGAATCCTTCCAGGACTGTTTGCTTCCTGCCCAAGGCCCTAGCAGGCTGCCTCGAGCCTGCTGTAGCATCTCGTGGACACTTGCAGGCTGCCCCAAGCCTGCTGTAGCAGCCCGGGAGCACAAGCAGGCCGCCCCAAGCCTGTTGTAGATGCTCGGAAGCAGATAAGGGCTGCCCGTGAAGAAAGGCACCCTGCCCGAGAGAGGAAGAAACCTGCCCGGAGGTGCCCATGAGATGGAGAGACTGCCAAGAGAGGAAGAGTGTTGTCAGAGGTGTGTTATTGCTGCTGGTGGAGATGGGGTAAAACCCTAAGGCGTGAAGATGCAGCTGTAAATGAAACCCTAGTTTAGGGTTTCTCAAAAAACAAGTGTGGGTGCCCTAGCTAGACTCATCCATGCTAGGGCATAACCACAAGATAAACTTCCTTCTTCTTTTGAACCAGCGAATACCTTCCTTGGAGCAGCTGAGAGTATAAGTTCAAGTGTGTAATAATGAAATGGATTGATCTTCTTTTATAGCCTTTGAGTCACCTGTAAGTGGACCACAACTCAAAAGAACAAAATAATATTATTTTATTCTTTTATCACTTTGACTTTTGCCTTTAGTGGTACTAAAGGTCTTTTTGCACTTTCACTTTGACACCTTAGTGGTACTAAGAGTCCTATATTTTAGACTTTTACTTTAGCCTTCTTCAGGTGCCCTGAGGTCAAAACAAGTGGTCAAGGTGGTCCTTCATCCCCACTCAAAATATATCATCATAAACAGAGAAAATTACTAATGCTTTTATCTCACACTTTGTGTGACACCAAGATCGAATACTAAGGTGTCTTAACCAAGGGTAGCTAAGCCTTGGAGAAGATTACAAAGCCCACTGATCGAGGGTCAAAGTGTCACACATGCCTAGACCCAGTCTAGGGCTTGTAGTGTAATCCTGGTAATAGACCAGGTGCCTCAGCCATAGGCTGCATAATTTGACACAAGGTCAAATACTTGGTAACAGACCAAGTGCCTCCATTCTCCCAGAGAATGGCCCTCAGCCACGACCTGAGTCCCTAGTCTCGGACTAGGTAAATTCCAAGTAACTGGCCAGGTGCCTCCATTCAAAGAATGGCCACTGAGCTCTAGCTTGAGTCCCCCAGTGCTAGACTGGTTCCACATCCTGGTCCCGGACCAGATGTCACCATTCAACAGAATGGTCACTCAACTCAAGGTTGAGTCCCCCAGTGCTAGACTCATTCCATATCTTGGTCCCGAACCAGATATCCCCATTCAACGTAATGGTCACTCAACTCAAAGTTGAGTCCCCCAGTACTGGACTGGTTCCACATCTTGGTCCCAAACTAGATGTCTCCATTCTCCTGAGAGAATGGCTCTCGATGATGCTCAAAAAAATCAACAGATACAAGGTCTACAACAATTGCAAGAATGCTTGGGAATATATGATCATTCACTGGGCATAAAACCTGGTGTGCATTTCAGTTTATGGGTTGGTGCAAGCAAGTTTCTGGGTACAAAGCAACACCATGAAAAGTGGCTGCAAGATACTGAAGACTGTATTGTAAGAGGAAACTTCGATATGATGGAGCTTGGACAAGGCAGTAATGTCCTGGGAATCAAAATAATTACCACCAATGATCCCTCCCCCCAAGAATTCGTTATCACTACACCTTGTGAGACTGCTCCAAAGTACTGAATCGGAGAGATAGAAAATTATGCCAAGCATTTTGTACTTTTCTCCAAGCTTATTATCTCCACTTATCCATCACAGAGGGCATTCTTCTTGATTGGATCATTGAAGGCGCATTCATCTGATTGATAAAGGCTCTATCATTCATACTATTCACTAGGAAAATTATTGTTGATCCTATTGCTGCTTAATGGGATCCATATTGGAAATTTTGGAGCTATATCATCACTCTTTCTTCCAAAAGAGGGTGTGAGTTTGCATGCGTGAATTGATCCAAGGAGCTACTACAACCCTAGTGACCTAAAGATGATGCATGCTCTACATGTCTGCTTTATTAGCTTGGCCTACTCCCATACATCTCATTGGTATGTTCATGCTTTAACTTTGATCTTATTTACATTGTAGATCTGAATATTTGTAATATCTGGGGCATGCACTTTATTATTTTTCATGGAAACTGACTATTGGCCAAATATTCCAACTAACACTTGAATAAAAGACCAACTATCACTGCAAACCCTATACAACATCAATAATCAACAATTTGGTATATTACATTCTAAAACTTTTTGGATTTATAAACTCCACCACCTCTAAATCTAAAAGTTTTCAGTGATTTCCCACTTTACTTCTCAAAGAAAGCATTGAAAGTATTTCTATCTTTATTCCATACTTCTCACCTTCAGCAGCTAATCTTATCGTTCCCCCATTTCTCATCCCTCAAGACAACTACAACCAAATACAAGCTTATGTCCAAAACCATGTGGGACTTTATCCTCAACTCCTACCCCTATGCCATGCAGCACCTCACCTATATCCCCACATCCAACCTATACCCCATGAATGGTTAGAATGATGAAGGATGCAAACTCCTTCAAAGGCATTTTCCTTTTACTCTTTTGCACGAACCCCCCTCCATCCCTCACATCTGGAGGGATGACAAGCATTTGCTTCATTGCAAGAAGCACAATTTTCTTGCCATTAAGAGACAAACCTCTCGATGCCCCCTACCATTCACGTAAACCCTTATGGCATGTTGTTTTTCCTAACAATGTTGCTCTCCCACCTGATATATACCATCATTCAATGCTCTCACATAATACCTCTCTCTACGACGTTCGTGAGTAACCTCTAATGTGCATCACTTCTCCACCCTCTTTGCTATATATTATCTAACGATGACATTAGGAGAGACGACAAGATCATGAACACCAACAAAGTCGCTAACATCAACCACTTGAATTTCATTAGGAGTACCATAAGTGTCAAATAGGGTTTCCCCCTCTCACTGACCGTATTGGAAAATTAAAGCAAGGACATCAAGACATGGTGTAGAGGACAAGTTGTATGTGCTCTTTGAGAAAGGACTTTGTCAGGAACACCATAGGGGTCAAGCAAGTTTTACCCCTCACTGATCCTTGCTGGGATATATATTTATGAGTAGTCGTCCTTTCTCTAAAAGCACATACAGGGTGGTGATGCTTGTCTTCTACACCACATCTTGATCTCCTTATTTTGTTTGCCAACAAGATGACTCTTCTTGGCCTCCTTAGGCTAGGGGCTACAAAGAAAAATTGATGCCCTATCCGACTTTCTGAATTCAATCGCTGACAATTAAACCTCAACAAAGCTAAGATTATGATCTTCAACATGTCTCGACGCGGTCTCTTCAACCATCACTCCCACTTCCAAATGAACAAGATTGATATTACCATGGCCTATGTTACCCCTCTTATAGAAAGGGATGAATGTTGATCAGTTTTTCCTAGATAAGAACTGTGGTTGCACCCTAGATCATTGCTCAGAGATTCCTCTAGCAGCCCCAATTGGTCCATGGTCCCTGATATGCCTAGCCAAAGACAAAGCATCACCACCTAGTGTTTTGATATCTCTAACCTTCATCTTTACCTGGCATGTTTTCTTGCATGATGGTATGTTAGCATGAGAATATTACTTATGTGTTACACATATGTAAGTTATTACTTGTGTTAGTCTAATCTCGGTGTTTCTCTTCTTACATAATATTTGTGTTATAACGTATTACAATGTTGAAATGTATCTTGGTGAACTAAGTTGTGATTGCATTCATTCCATAACATGTTACCAAGCCATTTTCATTCCGCTAAGCTAAAATTCATCCATCCCATTCACTTTCCCCTTCGTGAATGATTTATTATTAGAAATGATATGTGGTTTTGCTACTATTCCAATGTATGAATGAATGCCTCAAATCAAAGTCAAAAGAGTTTTGCATTCTCCAAAAAAGGAAGTTGTTGATGAGTCAAATGTAAAGGAAAATATCATGGCAAATACTCTCGATTGCAAAAGCCAGGTTCCCTTGTCCCATGTTCTTTAAGATAAGTCTTAAAGAAAAAAGAGACTAAGCCCATGAAAGGGCTAAGAAAAAAGTGCAAATAAAAAAGCACCAAAGTCAAATAAATAAGGGATCGCAATATGAAGGTGCGGGGATAGATGACCCACGACAGCACTTCCTAGGCACACATGTGGAAGAAAAATCAAAAAAATCCTGACTCTTGAAAGTTAAGGATAAGACCTAACACTCCTATGTTGCTATTAAAGTTTTTCACAAAGACCCCTTTTCTCTCCTATGTACGTAATTCACTCCATATACCCTCACTTGATTTAGGTAATTTAACTCTACAAGTTTATTTAGAAGTCTCACATGTAAAAGGGTTATAACCTAAGTTGCAGGAAACTCGGGTCTGGCACCCGTTTCACCCTGGGAAACTAGGAAAAGCATATAGTACTTCACGGAAACTCGTTTTCGTCTATACGAAACGCGTTTCATGTCCAAAAAACTCAGCCTTACGAACAGAAACACGTTTCCATTGTGTTTCCTCTCATGTACGAGGCATTTCCCATCAAATAAAAGCATGTCACTTAAAAAATTGGCCAGTAAAGTCTCTTTATGCCCACAAATTTAAGTAATTAACGGTTAATACATTAAATTTTAAAAGAAAATTTTAATTCTAGATGTTTCTAATTAGATTGAAGAAAGTTATAAAGGAGAACATCACTTTATTCTCTCCTCATGCAAGCGACTTGAGCACTCAAGGCCCAAAATATAGTAGTGGACCTTGTGCAGATTGGGATGTCAAGCCAGAATTTATTGACTTGGGCCTCTCTCTTGCTACACTAGGTATTGAGGAACCTAGAAGTGGAATTGGAATACTTTTTCCACTTTACGTTTTGTTGTTGAGTGTGTTTCTTGTTCTATTTTTAAGGAAGACTATGAAAATGAGAATGACAATTAGTCTGAGCTCATGTTTTACTTTTATTTCTAGGTTAGTATGTTCATTGTTCATAGTTTGATCCATTGTACTTGTAGCCTCATACGTAAAGACTAATTTTGGATATATACTATATAGCTTCATTTACAAAGGTTGTTTTTGGATATTACTACTTGCATTAATGAAATGATATAAACTTGGGTCCATGAGTAAAATGTAATGTTATGTATGATTTAAATTTTATATGTAGCATTTATCATTTATCATTGGCAACGTTGATTGCAGCTAAATGTAATTAATAATTTATGGTTTATGTTTTATAATAATTTTGTCCTTGCTCATATATATATATATATGTATGTATGTATATCGCGTTTCCCCGTTTCCAAAATTTGGGGGGGTTGCGTTTCCCCGTTTCGTGCAACTTAGATTATAACACACCAATGTTAGAAAAGTGTATTTGTAATGTATATCATGTTAGACTAACAATGTCTAAGTTTAATGTTGTGTTAATTACTATGTCAATAGAGGGGTTTTATTAGACAAATACATTGGTATTTGATCATTATTGATGGCTATTAGGTACACATTATGGTGGAGCACTACACTTGGAGACCTTATTTCCTTCACATGTGTGGCATGGAGTGGACCATTTGACCTCCTATGGGTTCATTCCTCCTTGGATTGAGCTTTTGCATGGATTTTTGAGCATATTTATGAGTTTGTTGACTTATTTGACCACTTGAGAGCTATTTTGGGACCAAACGTGTGGTAGTTGGAGGATTTCCCGTGATTTTGGACTGCTGTGAACACAAAGAATTTTACCCTGGAAACCACAAGGGAGAAAACCCAGCAACCTTCTCTTACTCAGACATATTATTTCAAGATACAATAGTACATCCAGAGCAAACTTTGTATATTTTGTCTCTAATGATTTGGAATCATGGTTAGAAATCTTTAAAATAATTTTTATCATTAAATTTTAATATTTTATGTATTTTTTAGTAAACCGAGTCAATAAATTCAAATTGGTCATAGTCAGAGCTGAGTCTGAATCAATTCCAAGTTGAACCTTGACCGAGGCCGAGTTCAAATCAGAATTTTAATACATTGGTTCGCCATGCTTGGATGTCTAAATTTATGCAACAAATGATTTTGTATCTACACTACTTTTATTTCTATTAGCTATCTATTTAACTCTGCTTATGCACTCAATAGAGTAGTGATAGTAGTTGCTTTCACACTAACATTGTGTAATGTTGTTCTTTTGTCCCAATGGCCTACTTTGAGGTCATTCGTTGAACACTAATAAACTGTCTCATCTATCCACATTGACAAAGGCACTTTTCCAATTCTAAGAAGAACAATGTATCACACAACGACCATTCTAAATAGAAACTTCCAATACCACAGGGATCAATGTGGATTACTGGAATAATATCTAACTTGCTTCGAAACCACTCTTATGTTCTGTTCGCAGATGAATAACATACAAAATGAAGCTTCAAGCTTGGACTAACATGTTGCCAGTTCATGATAGCTTTATTAAGGATAGCCTTCTCAATTCAGAAGCTAGAAACATAATTTCACACCAAATGAAGAACCCTGCATCAAATTCAGTGTCAAAAAATATGAATACCTAAACTTGAGAACAATCTCACCTTTGAGGTCCAATAAAATCTCACAATCATCTGTTGATGTTTTGGACACAACCAAACGACCCACGGCACCAACATCTCCGCTCAAATCCAAAGCCTCCCCTTCACATTCAAGAAGTGCCTGCACAAGCGACAAGGATCAGCTTCAGCTGATACAGCAATTGAAAGTACCAACAATAATGCAGAAATAAATTTCCCAAAATAATACCCAAAAAAAAATAAAGCTGAACTGCAGAAGATTTTAAATCTAGCAAAAAAATAAGAAAATACAATATAAAAGCATTCCTTGCCCCAAAAAAAAATTATCTTCCAATATGTCAACCTATTCAATCCCTGGTCCAATTTTCTGTTCCAAATATGAGAAGAGCTGTAGATGATTCTAAGCTTTAATCTATTTTAAGAAACAATAACTAAACAAAAATCATCCTAACTCAGGATGGACATACAATTTCATATTACCTTCCATTCCAAGGAAATGATCATGTCTGGGCTTTCACTTCACTGAAATAACCATTCACTGGAAGGACTTATAACACCATACCTAAACCTCCTAATCTCTCCAATAATGTATGTACAATGTAAACTATGACTTCTCACAATATGCAGTTGATTAATACGTCTAGTATGAGCTTGCAAATTTTGTTTATGTAAACGTTCCAAAATCTCACTGTTAGTTCAGATCCTTGATCTGAGTCTCTTTTGAATCTCTAATGTGTGGAGACCAGTGTTGCAAATATCTCCAATTTCTCCAGAGTTTTTCAGATTGTCGATTTGTCTGATATTTTCAGAACTTTTCAGGTCTAAGTTATTCTGACCGATATTTTCCAATATTTTCCTCAATATTTCTGACAAGTTTCTTTCCAGCCCCTTGGCGATTTCTTCCCCAATCTGATATTTGCAACATTGGTGGAGACACACATCTACAGAAGAGTTTGATCAAAGCATCAGCAAATGGGATCTTCAAACTTCTGCACTGCACATCTTCTACCTAGCTCATTCTGTGATATATTTGTTGATGTACCATACATATTTATGTGGACTTCAAAAACTGCAAATATAGACATCCTAAGAACAACAAGAATTACCCAGATCTTCCCACGTAAAGAGACTTTTGTGCACTAACGCTGTTTTCCATGCAAAGATTCTTCTAGCATGTGGTGTCAGTACAAGGCAACACTATAATTTATAGCCAGCTTGGCTATTCTGAACTCATCCTAATTATAAAAGAATTAAATTGTTAATATCTCGCATCATAAAGATAAAATGAAAATGAGTAATTATATAACTTCTAGGTAATATCTTAATCATCGATGAGCCTTTCCTAATTCGCAACCTAACTTGCTCATCTGGCGGTTCCACAAAGGGACAAAGCCCTTGTTCCTTATACATTTTAAAGACTTCTTGTTTGTAGGGTGAAACAAGCAACAATGTAAAGGCATTTAGGTTCAGCTTAGCAACTCCACACATTTCGGCATCGTTATAAGTTATGATCCAATGTTACAAATATCGTGTCGGCGAATATATCACTGAGGGTCCAAAAAGAAATTATCGGATTTATCGGCGAAAATGTCGGCAAACATCGGCAATATATCGGCAATGTGAAAAAATACAAAAATATTCATTTTTTTTCAATTTTCTAAACATCTAAAGCAACAAGAATATCAAATAAACACATTGCTACATGAATATAGAAATAAAACCGTATATAAGATGTATAAGACATCTAGTGATTCATCACACATCAAAAATGACTCGTGTCTTGGATCTTGAGTCCCTGACTCATGAATCACCAAAAAATACAATCAATGTATTATGTAATATGTAATATGTATCTCATATGCAATGAAATCAACCAAATAAAGTAAACTATGGATTCCCTCTACCCCTTTTACGGGTAAAGGTAATCACTCCGGTAATGGCTCTGCCTCTAGAGCTAGAAATCCTAGGCGCTCGTGGGGATCGTCGTGGACATCCTCGTCCTCTAGAAGTGCCTGGAAACCGATGTACTCTAGAAGCACTAGAAGAATGATGAGGTATTGGACCCTCATCAATTCCTCTACCACTACTACTGCTACCACTGCCCATATATATGGCTCCCTCTGACTGACACTGTGGCTGTGAAACTGGTGGTTGTGAAACAAAAACTGGTGGCTATGCAATCGGTGGCTGTGTAATCGATGGTTGTGTGACTGGTGGTTGTGCGACTGGTGGCTATGCAACTGGTGGCTCCGCTGGTGGCACAATCTCAGACGCGTCTAACCACTCATCGTCCCATGTCTAAGTCTCCATGTCCTGTGTATCATCCTCTAACCAATCAGGGGTTGCCTCCATAATAGGTTCCTCAATCTCCACTCTCCATGCAGCAGTGGTGTCAATGTCATCCAATGAAATGGCCTCCACCTCAGGTTTGTTTTCAAGCTGCTTCATCCACAACCTGAGATTGTAGGAGACATACACTAGATCATTCAGGCATTGGGTATCCAACCTGTATGATGACCATAAATTTATCCAATTAGAATTTAGAATACATAAATAAACCGTGGGACATAAATTAAAAGTTATAATGAATTTTAATTTTAATTTTAAATTTCTCAAACCTGTTGCACTTCTTGGTGTGTATTTTTTCAAATACACTCCAGTTGCGCTCACAACCAGAAGAACTACATGTTTGGCATAGGATCTGAACAACAAGCTTTTGGAGATGGGGTGCTCGTCTGCCATAGGTTTCCCACCAAGTATCTACAATGAATTGGAGAAACATAAGAGAAGACATTGAAAATTTGAAATATAAAACAAAGAAAGTAATGAAATTAAATTTTGAAACAAGATGAAACTTACTTGGCATTATGTTCTTCCTGTCATTAATAGCCATATCAAAGCCAAATGTTTCCATGGCCCTCCTATAGATTTCCAACTCTTTGGAAATCTCTGAACGGTCAGCTGCACTTGGCACCATCCTCTGGACACACTCCAAGAACCCATCCATTACCTCTGCATCAAAGTTGAAGCCACATGAGTAAGAGAATGCGGGGTTGAGGAATAGGCCTGCAGCATGAATGGGGCAATGAAGTGTTTTGTTCCATCGCTGATCAATCACCTCCCATATCAATTGTTGTTTTGCTTGCCCATCTTCCCCCTTGTCCTCATAGTAGGCATTAATGGCCTCTATGGCCCTATCCATGGCCTCATACAAGTAGCCCATTGCGGGCTTGTCTCCATCAACCAAGCGTAGAATCCTAATCAAAGGTTCACATACAATACACACCTCCTTCACCCCATCCCAAAAGATCTCCTGGTATGACACTAGCCTGAATATGTCGTGTCCCTCTGGTTTAGTGCTAATTGATAAAGCAACACCACTTAGCCGAAAGGAACATAGTCTGCAAGTCCCACATATAAGTAAGGAGAGACTGAAGAGAGATGAAACAAGTGGCAAACCAAGTGTTGGCAGGACGGACCAACTCCCTATCATGAGTGAACTTCCTCATCAAGCTAAGCACAGAAGCATGATTGTATATAAATTTGGTGATGCTTCTTGTTGAATGAATGGCATCCTTGATAAACTGGATCTTCCCCATATCCTCTAAGATCAAGTCAACACAATGTGTTGCACAAGGTGTCCAAAACAAAGTTGGATGCTTGTCCATAAGCATCCTACCAGTTGCCACATAATTCGCAGCACTGTCCGTTACTACTTAGAGAACATGCTGCGGACCTATCTCTTGGATGAAGTCATCCAACAACTGACACAGTAATGTTGCGTCTTTGACCTGTGCAGATGCATCCACAGATTTTATAAACATTATGCCTCGAGGACAATGAACCAAGAAGTTGAGAAGGGTCCTACCCTTCTTATCACTCCAACCATCTAACATCACGATGCATCCTGTGGCCTCCAATGAATGTCGAAGCTCCTCCAACCTAGAAGTGCAATTGACCTTTTCATCATCAAGGATGTGCCCTCTCAACTCCTCATAAGTGGGGGGCTTATACCCCGACCCAACAATAGCAACAGCTTCGAACATAGGCACGTAGAATGGGTTCCTCGCAAAGTGGAATGGAATATCACTCCACAAAAGACATTGACCCACAAGTTTATCTGCTTCCTTTTTCTCTTTTATCTTGTACATTGACTTTATACCTGGTTGTCCACTAGGACCAAATCTCGACAAAAAGTGAGAAATAGAACGTGTCGTTGAAGGCATGACGAAAGATGAAGATAACGTCTCACTCCCCACTCCCCCTAAAGTCTGTCCGGCTGTCCCGGATCCTAATGCTGCTCTCATGCCAAGTTCCTACCTGAAAGCTTCCCTTTCATCTTTCCTCTTGCCAATACCTTCAATTGCAAGTTTGGCCCTATGAACTATTTCAGAAGTGGAGTTTTTACAAATATCCACCTCATTCCCTGCAAGTTGTGCGAGGTGGTATTTGAGCCAACCTATCCCCCCCCCCGTCATCTCCTTCCCACACATATTGCATCTAAGCTTTTGCCGATTATGTGGATCAACCGGCTCTGTATACTTCTAGAATGAATCCAAAATCTTCGGCATGCTTGTAGCTTTGCAATATGGAAACTAGCTTGAAATTTCAAAACCTGTAACATAAAAGAAAAATGTTTTTTTAGCGAATTTCATTGCAAATAATTGCAAATCAGACATACAGAAAATTATTTTACAATTCTACATTTCTAAAGTTAAACTTAATATAATATATTAATTTTTAAATAAAATTTAAAATTTAAAAAAAAAAATATATATATATATATATATATACAATCACGCTGTAAATTACTAAACTGTATGTCGTAAAATTGTAAATTACTAAACCGTATGCATGATTGTCATTGTATGCTGTAAAATTTTACTAAAGTATAAATTTTAATGACTAAATGTTTTAAAATTTTAAATTTTAAATTTAAATGTTTTATGATTTATCAGTTTAGAAGTGCCTGGAAAATGTTTTAAAATTTAAACGTTATATATTATATATATTATACTATATTGTATATTGTATCATATATATAATATATATTATATATAATATATAATACATAATATTATATATAATATATAATACATAATATATAGTATATAGTATATAGTATATATATTATATATAATATAATCAGTAAAGTTTACCCAGTAAAACTTTGACTTGCGATTTTTTGGAAAACATCGCGTTAAAATCGCGATTTTTCTTCGGAAACATCGCCAAAAAATCGGGGCGATGTTTAGCGATATTATCGCCGGCGAGGAGACATCGCGATGTGGGCGATAAATCGTCGATTTTTGTAACATTGGTATGATCACATACATTTTTCAAATTAGATATCACACGTTTGAAGATTGGAAGAAAATATGGCATTTCTTGAACCATGCATGCAGAATTGGTTTAATGCAATGGATTTCTTGGACATCCCAGGGTATCCTAATCAATTTGATAATGATGGTTGGGATGAATGCATTCCAAAATTCCATGGGAATTCAGCTATCTTGCATGTTGAATTATTTATTAAAGCCATTTCAAGGTTGAATGTAGCCCATGAGGATATTAAGATGAAAATGTTCAAGATGTCTCTTGACTTGAAGTTCTCCAAGATAAATAAGAATGTCATAAGTTATGTTCCAAGTTTCCTTCTATCTAACCCCTCTCAAGAAGTTCTCCCAGACAGATAAGAACAATATCAGTTATTCTCCAAGGTTAATCTGTCAGACTCCTCGTAGGAAGTTCTGCATACAAACAAGAACAATATCATCACAAAATCAAGTAACAAAATCCAAATATAGAAAATCCATTCCATTAATAATCACATTATGATGGACATGCTAATTGTTGATGTTTTATGTGGCTTCGAAAGATATACGTATTGTATTTGATCAAGTAAAACCCTAAAAGAATAATGTTGAAACATACTCTCAAGAAATCAAGTGAAAATAGACAAGTCGGCCCCACATAAATCACTGGGTAAAACTACCCCAATGAAGTCGGTCCTATAGTGAAAAAGTCAACCAGAAAAGAGTATAAATAGAGGGGGCGCCCTCCTTATTGCACAACAAAAAAAAGCACAAGCAAGTTCACTCAAGATAGTGAGACAAGTGCGCAAGGGAGAGAGAGTAGCTGGAGAAACACTTATATTTTGGGGTTATCTTATCTTATCATTGTATTTGGGGTTTCTTCTATGAGAGAGCATTAGCTCTTTACCGTATTAACAATGTACTTTGTTGGCGAATCTATACTGAAGAAGTTTGTTGGGTTTTCTTCCCTTGAAGGGTTTCCCAAAGGAGAAATTTGTGTGTATGTTGTGAATATCTTTCTTTCAATGATCTTTATGCATGCAATTATTTTGATATGATATAATTTGAGTTAAAGTTTGACTAGCATAACTGCTTACGTCAAAATTTCAACATGGTATCAGAGCCGTGTTGAAAGAAGTCATCGCAACAACTGCAACTATCGAAAGTTGGGAACTAGGGCTTCCAATTTTAAGCTTTTTAACCACAGATCAAGCTCGATCTTAGCATCGTTGAACTCACCCTTGGAGGGCGCATCTTCCTATGGAGGCAGAATTCAGATCCAAGAATTTTCAATTTTGACCTAGTACTGTTGGATTGGGAACACAAGGGCTTCCAGTTTTTTCCTATTCTGTCCAAATATCTAGAAGAAAGAAGGTTTGCTCAACTCGCCTTGAGAGGGTGCATCTTCTCCTTCGATCAGATTTTCCAAATTTAAAAGTTGAAAAATTAGGGTTTTCTCATAAAACCCTAGGTTGGATATTAAGCATATTTTCAGGTTGACATTAGAGCTGATTTTGGCTTGTGGAGATCATCTTGGCATAGCACATTGATTGGTAAGACCAAATTTCATTTCTAATGATTCTCATTTCTATCATATTTTAAGCTTGCACAAAATGACGAACAGTACCAAGCTTGATGAGAAGCTTGAAGGGGATGATAACTTTCGAGCATGGAAGTATAAAGTGCTTCTCATTCTAGAAGAGAATGATTTGAAAAAATATGTTGAAGAAGAGTTTGCAGAGCCAAAGGGAGATGAGGCTAGGGAAAAGCACAAGAAGAACATGGTTAGGGCAAACAAAATCATTGTAGATTCTATCAAGGATCACTTGATCCCTCATGTCTCATCATTGAAGACTCCTAAGCAGATGTTTGATGCCTTGTCTGGATTATTTGAAGGCAAGAATATCAATTGGAAGATGACATTGAGAACACAACTCAAAAATGTGAAAATGCAGAACTCAGAAACCATTCAACCCTACTTCACAAGGGCGTCTCAAATTAAAGAACAACTTGAAGCAGAAATAGTGATGACAACCTTGAATGGTCTCCCAAGCTCATGGGATTCATTTATTCAGGGAATTAGTTCCAAAAATAGTGATGACAACCTTGAATGGTCTCCCAAGCTCATGGGATTCATTTATTCAGGGAATTAGTTCCAAAAGGAGGTTCACAAAGTTCAACAGACTATGGGAAGAGTGCACACAAGAAGAAGCTAGAATGGTAGTAAGAGAAGAAAAGTTGGGTGATGATGAAAATCAAGCACTGGCAGCACATGCAAGAAAACGGAAAAGCAAGAAAGAACCCCATTCCCGCAAGAAGTTTCAGAAGACACAAAGGACTCAAAAAGATTACCCAAACTACAAATGCTACAGCTGCCAGAAGATGGGACACATTGCAAGAAACTATCCTCAACTAAAAGATCAAATCAGTAAAGGGAAGAATAAAAGACATCATGCTTATGTCGTAGAAGATGATGAACCAGTTCAGAAGAAAGCAAGAGAAGAAGATTCAAGTGAAGAATATGTGGTGATTTCATCTCTTACAAAAACGGTCACTCATGGAAGTGACACTTGGCTTGTTAATAGTGGTGCTTCTAAGCACATGATCAGTTAAAAGAATTCTCTCTCAAATTTGGTTCAAAAGGATTCACTACATAAGGTGAAGCTCGGTGATGATTAACAATATCCCATAAAAGGGGTAGGAGAAGCCTCATACAAGTTGGATTATGGAAAACCTATGAAGATGAAAGATGTATTGTATGTACCTGGCTTGAAGAAGAATCTCCTCACCATCTTAGCATTAGAGGAACGTGGATTAAAGAGTTGCTTTTGTTGATGGCCAAGTTCTCATGTGGCCAAAGGGAAAGACTATTATGATTGTTGGTGTGATTGGTGTTCAAGAGGGAGGCTTGTACAAATTGAAGGGACACTCAAATTCAGCATTGGTACATAGCAATATGAACCCAAGGGAACTATGGCATAGAAGACTTGCTCACTTACATTACAAAGTGTTGTCAATTGTGAGCAAGATGGTGACAAGTCTACCAAAGATTCAGGCAAACCATGATGGCATATGCAAAGGATGTGCACAAGGAAAGAACGATAAGAGTTTGTTTCCAAACACTGACAGCAAAGCAAAAGGAATTTTGGACATAGTACATTCGGACATGTGTGGACCAATGACATCAGCATCACTTAGCGTATGGCTTCAAGACATTCTTGCAAGGAAGCAGAGATCAAGAGGGATTCAACAATCAAAAATAAGTATTTAATGAAACAAGGGTTATTTATTTAAATTGTTATCTTATAGATAAATAGCACAAATATTTGTGAGGGAAAGGGTATGCAAGAATATTTTGGGGGAGTGAATAAGAGAGGTACTAAACTCTCGTCTCCTACCAGAGATAAAAAGGCATTTCTTGTGGCGGAGGAGTCATCGGTAGGAGGCTTTAAGGTCGGGGTAGGAGGGTTGGTCTGTAATGTCCTCTTCTACATAAGCATCAGAAACACCCGTTAACCTATTTAATTCCATAGGTTCGAACGAGTATTAAGGAAAAAGGGAATTGACTGAGGACATTTAGTACCAAGAGGATATCAGAACATTTATTCATTATTATTAAATCATCAGTATAGTAAAGAGGGCCATCAAAGTTAATATCATAAAGCATGCAGAGCATGCAGGCCTTATTTCTTCAAGCTCAAGTCAACGAGCAATTAGAATTGCATGCATGCAAAAAGTAAAGTGCAAACCCTAAAAGTGGCATGCTAACCCTAAAAGCTATATAAGAAGGTTAGCTGAACCAAAAGGACATCTATGATCATTATTATCTTTGAGTTTGGTTTCTAGAGCAGCAGCAGCAGTAGCCGCAGTAGCAAGTTGCGGTTGGGGACGTGAGCCAACAACCAACAGGTGTTTTAGGTAGTGAAATCTATCTGCCCTAATCACTTCGGGATAGATCATTCAGATCTGTCATCATCTTTTCACTACATTCATTCTTCTTCGGGGATCTAGCATACAGAGAAGGACATTACTACAAGGTCACGTTTTACTGCTGGGAAATAGTTGGAAAGACCCAAAACAATTCGTTGGGATCCAAAAACTCATTATTCCTTCCGCATGTCACTATCATTCTTCTCAGTAGGCTCATATCACTATACTGGGTGATTGTCAAGCCATCCTTTGCACATCCAGAGCGGCTATCAGCAAAAACATGGGAAAGAGGGCACCTTCCTCTTTAGGCAAATCAATTCACTATTGATCCTAGAGGAGACAAATCTTCTGCATGTCTCATCCAATATCTTCAAATAGGCCATACCACTAATCCTAGAAAGTTCCAGCATCATCGACCAAGTATAGCAGTTGTTCCAAGGAGTTTTATATCAAAAGGACACTTTTATTGTTGCATGGGCGTCGCCTCTAAGCTAGCATCAGGTTTTTGGATATCTGGTGGATGCATGGCATGCATGCCTTTTGTATACTTGAGAGTCTTCACAGCCATAAATATTGGTAAGTTATTCAAATCTTGTCGAGTCATATTTCCTATTTTATCTCTAGATCTGCTATATTTTAGGGTTTTTTGGAACGCCACTTATTTTGCATGTAAATTCAATTATATCTCAAACACACCTGGAACACATAAATTGCATATATATTATCAATACAAGGGTAGAATATCAATTGGGATAGTACATGGCCATGATTGAAGTCATGTTGAAGTTGGGTGTGAAGACGTTTACAATCCTCATCATACCATCGATTCATGGGGCGAGACCCAAGTTTTGGGGAGTGGGAGGCGTATCAAGTGGAGTGGGAATAAGTTTTAAGGACATCCACCCAAATGGTGGATGAAAGATAAGTGTACTTGTGAGAGGCAGATGTAAGGGATGCAAATTGAGACTCGAAAGAAAGCAACTAGCGAAGAGTGGAGGTGAAGGTGTCAAGGTCCCCTTCAACAAAGAGGAAAGTGGTCATGGATGGGCCCGAAGGGAGAGGGGGCAATGTTGGGGTGGTGTCAATCTAAAGGCTGAAGGAGAAAAGAGCATGGCCAACTAAGGCGATGGGAGTGACAGAAAAGTGATGAATAAAGGGGAGGAGGTCCTAGCTGGACAAGAAATAATCTACCACACTCGCAACTCCACTGTGAGGTTGGCAAGTAACGAAGCGGGAAGCCAAGAAGAAGGGACGACCATTAAAAATGAAAAGCTCATGAGATTCGCCAAGCCATAGGAGGTGTCTACCATACCTTGTAAGAGGCCCCAAAGCATCATCAGATGATTAATGGAGCCCTACTAAAACTGGGTCGATCTCCTAGATACAAAGCACATCCTCAGAGCGGTCATGTACAGGGATCTGAAGGGCTCTAGTGCGGGCATTAAAATCGCCCAAAAGGATGACCTCCCCCACAGTTGAATACTAGGTGATGCCAGAGTATAAATCCAAGGGGTCCCCGTTGGACTCGCCATGAATAGCAAATTGAGATAAGGTTGAAGGAAAATAGTAGACTGCTATGTAGAGATCTCTAAGGAGAGGAGATAACCTACTAAGTCAAACCCACGTGAACTTGGCAAACTCATCTACTGCTACCAAAGAGACCCTACCCTAGAGGGAGTCTTGTCAAACATGCTACTCCACCCGAACTGCAGATTCCACCAGAGGACCTTGTAGGCTTTATATCAAATAACAACTTGAATAAATAAATTTCAAATGAGGAAGGCGATGTATTTATATACTGCCATTAGAATTTAGGGGGCTATTTCCAAGAGGGTGACTAAGCCGACCTACTCAAATATAGACAAATACAATAAGGTGGGTCAATGCCCAAGTGTAGGATCAATAAAGCCACCAATACATCAAATTGAGGGTTGGCACATGGACTCAAGTGAATATTAGCCATAATCTCAACATAGGCCCCATAGCAGTTTTATACCTCTTGTTAGTTACTACTTTGGCTCATCATATTGAAGACTTCATATTTCTAATATGGGATTCAAGCCCCATAGCAGTCTTCTACCTTCTGTTAGTGACTACTTTGGCTCGTCATAAAAATAACTTCATGTTTCTAATCTGGGATTCAAGCCCGGTAGCAGTTTCCTACCTCCTGTTAGTGTTCTAACATTAAATATATCACTTTAGTTTCTTGTTTAAGGATGTATGTACAGTAATGTGAAAGTACCTTTGAACGATGAACCTTTTCTGCAAACACCAAGGGTAACCTTGAGGAAACCTGCAGAAGTAATAACGAATGAACTTATAATTAGTAGATAAAATGTTGAAGAATTTTGCTACAAAAAAATTGTGCTTCCATTGTGGCATCTTAAGCAAACTTCACAACTCCTGATGGCACCTTAGTGTGCTAGAGAATCAAGATATAAGTGGGTCCAATTGCTAAAGTTTATAATATTACAACAGGACACTCGTTAATAGAATAACTAAGTCCAGAACTACTTAATCACCTTGAGCTTTGAGCAAAGAATTATTCTGCCCAATACAAAGGATCCACAAACATGGTGCAGTTGACATTACAAAAAGAACTTCAGAAATTGTGAGGATGGTATCCAGCTTACCCGAGGCTCTGTCCGCTTCTCAGGAAGATCTTCTTCAGCTCCCACGGCATCATCAATGTCAACTTCTGCCTTCTTGTCATCACCTGCAACACATGCAACTCTGTAGCCACCTAAAGCACATGCCAGTGTTTTAGCACAAACAATTTACAAAGAAAATTGTAGATAGCAGTTTACCTTCATCTATTATATATTGATCTTCCTTTTTAATTTTCAGCATGGAAGGGTCGGCTCCATTGGCTTCCATGGCGTCCTCTCCAACATCTGTCCTGGGCTCAACTTCAGAAGTAAGAACAGAACCCTTGTTTCCATTTTTCTTAGCTGAAACCTTCTTTGCAGTTGTTTTAGACTTTTCTTCCTCCACCTCATTCTCTGAATCTGTATCATTTCCCTTTTTCCTCACCTTCCTAGCTTTTGACTTTTGTGGGGTCTTTCTTGGAGTGTCTTCTCCACTATCAGTCGGAAGGATTGTCTTCCGTCCCTTTCCAGCACTTTCGGATTTTGAATTTTGCTCACCTTCTTCAAAGGAAACCTTTGACTTCTTTTTTGAACCAGTCGGCACCTCACGTGAAGGAGAACTCGAAGGGGAAGATGATGAAAGTGTCGTAAATGTCTGCAAAGGAGTCTGTATGCACAGCATGCCCAGGAAACCAATAGCTGATATCATTTTAATCACGAAAACTATAAAAAGGGCAAAGCATAAACTGGTCTCGATCAATTTTTTACATCTCCAATGTGGCAGAAATACATCCATTAGTGAATCGAAAATAACTCCAAAAAAGAAAACAATAGACAAAGTTAAGTATTTTTAGTAAAGAAAGAAGTACATATCATTAAGAAAATAAGAGTGTTTTAAAATCGCCCGCAGGGCGTAGAAAAGACAGTGAATGGGTGTACTGTTAAGGCACTCCTTGTGATATAGGTCACCGGTTCGGAACTCTGTGGGTACTAGCTTAAAAAAAAGTGTTTTTAAATCAATCAAGTAACCAAAAGCTTGAGCCTTGTACATAAACAAGTATATAGAAGCAACCTATTCACCTATACTGAAACTGGCAAAAGGTTATGTTGACCTGTATTTTACTAGTACTAATCTTGTCTCATGGCAATATATTCCCTATTTTAGTCAAATTAATCATAAGACGGGATGGGCAGCTCCATTATTGCTGCTATTGTTGTCAGTGACAAAGTCTTTAAAGTGCTAAACATTCAGCCTGTCTTCTTCTACTTTGTTGATGTTCGATGTTCATCCTTGATTAGCAGATCTCCTAGGAGCTATGTAACCTGGAAGGAGGAAAGGGATACAAGTTCTAGAAATAGTACATCTTTCAAAAACAACAGTTCAAAGTTTTAGGAAAGAGCAAAACAGCATATGTAAACGAGTAGGAAGAAAAAAAATTATATGCATAGTGTGCAAATAAGATAAAATAACATGAGATAATTATATTAATGTCCACAAGTGACCAAAAGTCTATGTGGGACTAGAAAATACAGCAAGTCACATATAAATGTGGGAGTGCCAAGGCTATTTCATAAAGCTAAAATATAAATAAATAAATAAATAGAAGTTAAAATAAAAGAAAAATGAGTAGGAAAGGGTGAACCGAGAAGGAAAATCCTATAAGGCCCTACTTGACCTACTTGACAACAGATCTAGATGTAGAAGTAGAGGACGAAGCAGAACCATCTCCGTCTCCATCAATCATGGTGAAAGTACCAATGCAAAGCCTAATAATGTCCTCAAGGGAATGCCTAAGGCTGATAGGGCCTAGCTGGGTGATCCTAAGAAGAGCCTAGAGTCGATCAGTCAAAGCTCAATTGGCAACTTAGGCTGACAAGAGAAATTTGGCAACGGACATTGTTACCCCTCTTTCAACGATGAGTGATTTTGATCAGTTGTTCCAGAGATGAGATTTGTAGCTTCACCATAGATCATCGGTCAAAGGTCCTTCAGTATATATCAGATGGTCCATAAGCCTTAGATGTGCCTAACCACAGGCAGTGTCTAATCCTCTCCTTCTCCCTTCAAATTGACACCCTCTACCCTCAAGCCCCCCTCCCCCACCCCCAGGTCCACCTCGAACTACTATTTCTTTGATGAGGGAGACCACAACACCTTTACTTCCACCCTCCATCAGAAGCTCCCTTTTGTGTCTCAATTTGCTTCCCTCGATTCTGTCTCCGCCAAGTACACCTGACTTTCTTCTATCATCTAGGAGGATACCCTTCAAACTTACCCCCACTCCACTCAAACCACCTCTCTCCCCCAAAATCCTAGGTCCTATCCCATGAACCAGTGGTATGGCAATAGCTATAAGTAACTCCACACCCAATTTCAACATGCCTTCAACTATGGTCACCCCTCTTACCTAGTTCTCTAAGCTTCCTACTGTTGTCTCCTCCAGCACAGGAAATGCTTCTTCATCTCCCAAAGGCAATGTGAGTTGAGTACTTCCCTTATCCATTCCCCAAAACATTTTTGTCGTACCATCTTCCCCTGCCACTCCCATCTCCCGCCTGATCTTTATCCAAAAGCCATGTTCTCCACACCTCTTCCCTCTATGACATCCCTAGGAAGCCCCTTCTCTAGGTTACCTCTCCCCCCCCTCCTTGCTTATTCACTCCCCATGATGTCCGAGAAGCTGTTTGGGCCATGAGTTCTAGCAAAGCAACGGATGAGGAAGGGTTCCAACATGAACTCTTCAAACAAGGCCTTTGAACACTTGATTGTCACTTGGCCAATCTGTTCAACCACGTGGTTTGTAGTGGCTTCCCAGAAACCCTGGTCACATCATATCATTCAACACCCTTCGTCTCGGGTGATTTCCAAGACAAGGTTCTCAATTTTTGCAGTAAGCAACTTGCCAAATTTCATGATCGTGCATGGGATTGATATACAGAGTGTTGAGGCACTTTCGGGTACCCATTTGTCCCAATAAGCCTCCAGGGCAGTCAAATAGCCCAATGCTCAAGTGGATCACCAATTTCCAGTTACAGGTGATCAAATACACATGCATGTAGCAAGTTGATAGGTTATTGCGGTCATACACTTTGGGTTTCACTCTCATTTGCCTAAGTATGGGCAAATATTACTGCACTTTTTGTTATGTTTTGACATTGAGTTGCCCTTTTTCACTTTATGAGGATTTTATTGGGCTCATTTGAGGGATCAACTTGCTTATGTGAATGAGTTACAATTTACACGCATGTCGAGGCACTTTTGAATCTTTGATGAATTGGCACTTGGGCACACATGTCGAGGCACTTGGGGATTATCTAGCATGGCTCTCATTTGATCTTCACTCTACACATGGATCGCTTGACTCTCACACATGGAACATACCACTAGTACGACTTGCTCATGAAGGCTTCTAAACCAATGACTTGGCATTCGACCACTTCTTACTACTTTGCACTTATGAGGCAAGCATCTTGAGGAATATTATATCATTGTTGACATGGTCTATTGATATTTTATCATTTTCCTAGCTCACACGCCCTTCCTAGAGAAGGCAACTTGGCCCTTTGTGGATTATTTTATTGTGTATGGTTAGATCCACCACTTGGATAATGGATCTAAACCATTGATCTATAACTTCTCATCCTCATTTGGATCATCCCTTGTATATTTGATTACATCATTGACATGGTCTAAGAAACCCTAAGTGCGCCCTCCTTGTACTTTAAAGGAGAGGTCGATCTCACTTAGAGAAGGAGTTTTTGGAATAATAAGAGATTGGGGATATTATTGAAGATCAAATTTGTGTCTGTTGTGCTTAATGTCAAGAATGGAAGATAATTGGATTTCCAAGTTTGCTTTCCATGGTAATGATATTGTTCCTCAACAAAGTTTGAAGTAAGATCATTCATGTTTTGTTTAGTCAAGGTACATAAAAATCATAGAATGCTAATAACCTCTTTGATTGATCAATGATAAGATGAATGTTTAGATTGATAACAACCTCTTGCATCTATTCTATTGTTGATCTTGCCTTGGCCATTTATCTAACCTTGTTGCGAGTCTACTATATGGTATTGGATTGTTTGTAGCCTCCTTTGTCTTTGTAGGTTTGCATCAAGAAGTGGAGCAAAAGGATTGATCCAAGCTCAAGCAGGAAGAAGGGATTGTTAAGAGCCTCCCATCTCTTTGAAGGATATTGGATTTGCTACTAGAAAGGGTGCTATAGACACCCTTCACCCACCATCATCAATATAAAGCACTTGGTCTTTTCCCCTTTCTATGTTTCATCATTCACTTCTTTCATTTTACTAACTTACTCTACTTGTATCTACTGTAACAAGTCCTCTTTAAGAAACTTGGGTTTCTTCGTGGAAGTGTGCTATACTAAGCTTCCCACTTGTATTTAAACACAACTCATAAGGAATCCTAAAAATCACATAAATGATAACACACTAAGAAGATAACACAAAAATAATCACTAGGTAAATATCTTGGATGGCTTGTTAAATGGATGCATGTTTTGACTAGTAGATGTTTGTTTCAACTTTCAAATATTTACTAGTTCAATTTTGCTTGCTTCCCTGTTTCTGACGGCAGTAAAATTTATGGATTGCAAGGTTATATGTGTTGGATGTTCACAAAATAACACTAGCATTCTGTAATTTTGAGTTGGATAACTTGTCAAAGCATTTGGGCAATTTAATTTACACATTCATCAAGTTATTTGCTTAACATCGCATGTTCCCTATTGCTGGTTAATAATTCAATTAATTCAACACTTAATCACTTCTACTCACGACAAAGAGGAGTCTAGTCTTAACCTTTAGCGAAGGCTTCATTTCCTTTGCTCAATGCCAACACTTGCTTCTTTGCAAGAGAAGGAACTTTCAATAGAGAGTCTCTTTGGAAACTCTCCTCATCCCAAAGTGAGCTGGCATTCATTCGTTTCTTGGCATAAGGAAAATCATAAGTACCTTGGGCACATCCCAAGGGAGCAGTCTTAACACTTGTGTATATCTTGTCACACTTTGGTTTTGGCTATCAACATTGTTATATTTCACACTTGGATAAGTAAACCACATATTTAAACTTTAAAGTCTAAGTGACGTCATTTGGTTAATGTTGATCATTGATGCTATGTTTATCATAACATGTTATACTTTCTGATTTGAGCACTTTACTTTCGCATATCTAGAGCTTGAACCACATACTTTATTGGCATCTTACAAGTATTGAATTCATGGTATAAATTAATAAATCAAGGCTTTAGTTGGTTAACCTATCTAGTTAATTTAGGCCCTTGGATTTATCTTTAGTCTCCTTGAATTCACTTGATCTTTGGTTAGTAATCTCTTGCCACCATCAACCATAGATCTGAAGCTAGGAAACTTTCCCATTCTTGCCCTAGACCAACTAAGGATCTTAGATCTAATTCTCTACATTTGCCTAAGTATCCTTAGTCACAAAATTGAGTGTACCAAATTCAAAATCCATTTAATTACTCTATGTACATTTAATCTCTCACAAAAAATCAACTTGATCAGTACTTGAAAGTTGAGAAAGCTAGCCCATACTGTAATGTCTTCTTTAGGCTTGCATGTGGAATCTCAAATTACAACCCTGGAAAATCTAGTTGGGGATCCCTACAGTGGCTAGTCTAGATTTCCTTACGAGATTTAGGAGGCCTTAAGAGAGAGAGAGATATCCGTGTGACACTTAGGGTTAGATCTCTGAGGTTTTGCAAGTCTGGTAGAAAATATTCCTTGCATCGTAAGACTGCTAAATTGCGCAACAACAAGCATATATAATATTCCATATGCCTAGAGAAAACAAAGAAATGGCAAAAATATAAGAGGAAACCGAGCATTTATGAGCAATCCTCTACCAACAAGGTCTACTAAAGAAATTCTCCAATTCTACAACCACAAGCTGAGAAGAAATGAAAGCGCAAATGAAAGTTTATACACTATACCCTTGAATCTTGGTGTCTGCCTAATCTCTATTAGTCAGTCTTGCTTACAACCTAACATGCTCAAAGTCAGTGGTCTAGGCACATGACACCTCATTGGTCATTATTAATTAATTAAAAACCAAAACAAACAAAAAGTTCCATTTGGGTGTACAGTGAATCCCCAAAGAACTTCTGCACATAAGGCCTAAAATCATGTACACTGATTCACATTTATCATTTTGGTACATATATAATACATGATCCTAAATCGAGCTATTCTGATCATAAAAAAAATCTTAGATAAGCATATATCAGCTTTAAGTGCTTTTCAATTATTAAATGTAACTAACTCGAATTCCTGGATTTTCCAGGCTACATTTTGTGGAAAATGCCAATGCTAGAACTTTGGGATGGGAGATGCACACAACTACTTAATTACCATGCAAGTTTACTAAGCAATTAACCTGGCCTTAAAAACCAAGAAATAATAGGCAAGAGCTAAGTCACAAGATTCGGTGAATTTGAACCTTGAGGTTCGAAATTCGCCGAATTTCAAGAAGAGAAAAAAATTCGAATTAAATTCGCCGAATCTTAAAAACGAATTACATCAAATTCGAATTCGAATTTAAAGGCGAATTAAATGCCGAATTTAATTAAAAATCGAAAAAAATCGCATGGTTTTTTAACCCTAGTGTTTAACCCTACGTACCTACCTCACGCAACTTTAACACTCACGGTTTACTCTTACGGTTTATGCTAGTATAAACTTTTTGAGGCCTGCCCAAATTCACTGTAGTTCTCGGTTTCTCTCTCTTCTCCACGCCACACAACACAAAAACTTCATCTCTGGTTTCCCTCACTGTTCACATCTGTTTGCAGCTGGGTTGTAGGCTGTAGCTCGGTGCTCACTACTCAATACTCAGTGCTCAGTGCTCACGAGTCAAGTCACAACCCGAAATCAACTCACAACCCACGATTTTGCTGATTTCTCTACTGTTGTCGAAGATTGGACTCCTGGACAGATTTATTTTTAAACATATTTTTATGTTTAAGAGTCAGATTTCAGTTTTATTGTTTATTTCTTAAAATATTTAAGCATAACATATTTCCTTTTATAGTTTAAACTTAATTTCAATAGCAGATTTTATTAACAGTTTTAAGATTATATATATATATATATATATATATATTCAAATCTCAAAATGAATCTCAAACGAACCTCAACCAAAAATTCGAATTCGAACCGAATCAAATGGGTGTCGAACTCGAATTCGAATTCGAACCATGTGACTTAGGGCAAGAGCAACCAACCAAGAATATTTGAACCAAAGTTACTAAGGAGATCAGAATTCTTTTACAGGCAATCATGACTAAACTTTATGATAAATTTGTTGAATTTTAGCATAAGCATGTATTCTTAAAAATTTGCAGACTGTAGCATAGATAACAATAACAAGTGCAGTAGATAGATCAACACATCACACATAATGAACACAAGAGTTTTTCACGAGGAAACCTTTAAAAGACAAAAACCCCATAAGCATTAGTAATTCATCTCCTAAATGAGATGACCGAGTTTGTTGCAGCAATGAAAAAATCTCGGAATTCTGAGATGAATATTCTTCAAACAATTTTTCAAACCCTAGCACAAGAATTTTCACAAAGAACGAATTCACAAAATTTACATTTTAGGGCAACTACCCAAATTTCTTCTTCTACTTCACAACCTTTCTGAGGTTGCCCAGAGTTATACTCCGCCTGCCCAGAAATGTGGGAGGCTGCCCAGTGCCTTCCTGAAATCTCTATCTGCTGCCCGAGCTCAAATTGAGGCTGCCCAGACTTGTAAGCAAGGTGCCCAGACTCTTCTTTGCTACCCGGATCTACCTTCCTGTTGCCCGGACCAAACTCTCTTCTGCCCAGACCAGTCTCTCTGCTGCCTGGATTTGCAGTTGCCTGCGCGTATTGGAAAACATTCTGCCCGAGGTCTGTTAGGGGCAACTTAGGGCAGACTGTAGCTGCCCGGATGCCCAATCAAACAAAATTGGAGCTGCCCAAAGCCTTGACAGGCTTCCCGAAGGTAAACTGAGGCTGCTCGATATTGAAGACACCCTACCCGAAAATGTTTACAGGTTGCCCGTCTGTTCTATGGGAAGATTAGGGCTTCCTGGAAATTGTCCAAGAACTGCCCGAACCTGTTTTGTTTCTGTACTTTTGCCCGAAGCTTGCCTGAGCTAGGGTTTATGATGACTGTTAATGCTACCTGAGCTAGAGGGAGGCTGCCCGAGCCACTGTTCTAGTAACCGAAGGTGTGAGCAGACTGCTAGCAAGTTGCCTGTGGGGGTTTACCGATGCCCGGATGAAGAACCAACCTGCCCGAATTTGTATTGAATCTGCCTGTGGAGAGAGAGAATCCTAGGGTGATGCCTTAGCTCTGTGTTTGTTGGCCGTGAAGGAGAAGAAGTAAACCCTAGTTGTTTAGGGTGTGACTATAATAGAAGATGAAGATGCCCTAGCTAGAAACCTCCATGCTAGGGCATGACAAAACTGAGATTTGTTCTCTCTTCAAGAAACCAGCAAGAATCTTCTTTTGGAGCAGCTAGATGATAACGAGTAAGTGTGTATGAAAATGAAATGAGTTGATCTTCTTTTATAGCCTTTGAATCACTTGGACGTGGACCAAAACTCAAAACAACAAAATAATAATATTTTATCTTTTTGACTTTTACCTTTAGTGGTACTAAGGGTCTTTTTGTATTTTCACTTTGACTCCTTAGTGGTCCAAGGGTCCTTATGTATTTTTGACTTTTACCTTTAGCCTTATTTAAGTGCCCTGTGGTCAAAACAAGTAGTCATAGGGGTCTTTCATCCCCACTCAAAGTACATCATCATAAATAGAGAGAATTACTAATGCTTTTATCTCACACTCGTTGTGCCACCAAGATCGGGTACTAGGTGTCTTAACCAAGGGTAGTTAAGCCTGAGAAGATCACAAACCCCACAGATCGAGGGTAGGAGTGTCTCAGATGCCCAGACCCGGTCTAGGACTTATAGTGATGTCCTGGTAACTGACCAGGTTCCTCATCCATAGGCTGCATAATTTGACCCAAGGTCAAATACTTGGTAACCGACCAAGCGCCTCCATTCACCCGGAGAATGGCCCTCAGCCCTAGGCTAAGTCCCCCAGTACTAGACTGGTTCATCTTCCTGGTAACTGACCAGGTACCTCCATTCCAAGAATGGCCACTCAGCTCTAAGTTGAGTTCCCCCAGTGTTGGACTGGTTCCACATCCTAATCCTCGACCAGATGTCCCCATTCAACAGAATGGCTACTCAACTCAAGGATGAGTTCCTCCAATGCTAGACTGGTTCCACATCCTAGTCCTTGACCAGATGTCCCCATTCAACAGAATGGCTACTCAACTCAAGGTTGATTTCCCCTAGTGCAGGACTAGTTCCGCATCCTGGTCCTTGACCAGATGTCCCCATTCTCCTAAGAGAATGGCTCTCGATGCTACTCAAGAAAAATCAACACTCCCTCTCAGCAAGAGAGGTATTCTTTGCCATGCCAAGCTTGTCACAAAAGTACACAAACTTTGTTGTTGTCAGAGGAGGTCGTGTCAAGATATCTGCGATCTGTTCACCTGTACGAATGTACTGCAACTTCAGAGTGCCTCTCTGTACTAGGTCTCTGATGAAATGATACTTTATTTCAATGTATATCGATCTATCATGAAACACCAGATTCTCTAAAAGCTCAAGGGAACTCTGATTATCGCAATGGATGATCATTGAGTCAAGCTTTCCACGAACTGATCAGATAGTAGTTTCCTAAGCCAAACTGCTTCCTTGCAGGCATCACTTGTAGCAATATACTCAGCTTCAATTGTACTCTATGCTATGAAGCCTTGTTTCCTACTGGACCAAGAGATCATTGCAGATCCCATATTGAAGCAGTAACCTCAAGTACTTTTCCAATCTACTGCACTACCAGCTTAATTTGAGTCGGCATATCCTGCTAACAATACTCCACTATTGGAAGTATACCTAAGCCCATAAGTGATAGTACCTCGCACATATCTGAGTACATGTTTGGAAGCTACCCGGTGTATGTGCTTCGGATCGGACATGAACTAACTCTGAGTATTCACTGTGTAACAGATATTTGGTCTCGTGTGTACGAGATACATTAAGGATCCAATGAGCTGTCGATACAGAGTAGAGTCCACATCTTGGGAACTGGTGGCTGAGTCTCGCAACTTCTTCAAGTTGGTAGTCATGGGCACGCTCATGCACTTGCAGTCTTTCATCCCAAATCTCTGCAGGATGTCCACTGCATACTTCCCTTGAGTTAGGAAGATCTCGCCTGGCTTTTGCCAAACCTCTAGGCCAAGAAAATAATGCATTAGACCAAGATTATTTATTTCAAATTCAGAGGTAAATTCCCTCTTACACTTGGCCTCTTTCTTAATGTTGTTATCAGCAGCATGCTTGATTCTATAGAGCCATCTTGATGTTATCACCGACTTTCTTGTCGGTCTGGGAACAACTTCCCACACATCATTTCTCATGATTGAACTGTACTCTTCAATCATAGCAGCGATCCATACCTGCTGATTCGTTGTGGAAGGTTCAGCATTTATAAGACCTGAGTACTTTTGTGGCCTTATGATTTCTCTGAAAATCTCGGGAGAAGCTTTATGCTTCTCAGCTTCTTGTACTGTTTCTCGGTGCCAGGCAGGTCTCCTTTTGGAAGGGGGAACTTCAAGCAGTTCTTCTGGTGGGTTTTCAGTTTCCTCAAGTACATCTAGAATTTGATTCTCAAATTCCTCTTTCTCCCTTTGAACTTCTGAATCTAGAGTCCCAAAAGAAAGTTCTTCATCTTTCTTTGAAAGATCTTGTGTTTGGCAAAACACATCTTTCCTTTTGATTCCTGCTTCTCGGCAAAAGTCATTAAACTCTTTAGAATCATACTCACCTCCATTATCTAACCTCAGGATACGAATGTATCTGCCTGTCTGATTTTCAATGAGACCTTTAAACTCTTTGAACCTATCAAAAGTTTCACTTTTGGCTTTGAGGAAGTAAATCCATGACTTCCGAGAATGCCCATCTATGAACAAGACATAATACAAGAACCCACTCAAGGAGGGTGAAGACATGGGCACACAAATGTCAGAGTGAATCAAATCCAATATTCCTTTAGATCTATTCTTGCTTCTAGAGAAGGATTTCTTAGTGTTCTTACCTAGAGCACAACCTTTGCAAATTCCATCATATTTGGGAGAAACCTTTGGTATACCTGTAACCATCTTTTGCAGGCCTGGAAGAGCTGTATAGTGAAGGTGTCTAAACCTTCGATGCCACAGCTCACATGGATCAACTGTGTGATGAGCCAAAGCATGAGTGGAATTACCAGAAACCTTATAGAGACCTCCCTCTCAAACCCCAATGTGTACAACTGAGCTTAGCTTCTCATTCTTTGCCCATAGTAGGACCTTCTTGTCCATGAAGAGGACTCTGTAGCCCTTGTCCTCTAAACCAGCAACAGAGAGGAGGTTTTTCTTTAAACCAGGAACATATAAGATATCATCAATATGCAAGACCGTACCTAAATCAAGTTGAAGTGAGGTTGAGCCAACTCCTTCAATCTTGTAGGTGGAGTCATCTCCAAGATCCACTTGAGTAGTGAACTTCTTCTTTCTCTAGCTGGTGAGTGCTCCACGATTACCTGTCATATGTCTGCAAGCACCACTATCTACTAACCAAGAGTTAGCACTATTAGTGATGGACCCAGAGAGAGCAGATATCAGGTAATACTTCCTCCTAGGTTCATCTTCTTTGGTAGCCTTGGTATTCTTCTTCTTCTTAGGTTCTTCTTCTTCTTCTTCTACAGCAGAGGCCTGGAATGTTCTTTTGAACTTCCTCTTGGGTTGCCTGCAATCCTTAGCAAAGTGTCCAATCTTATGACAATTATAGCATTCCACCTTTGAAACATCAATGTGCTCACCTTGTGGTTTCTTTCCCTTCTTTTTCTGAGGGGGGGGCTTCTTGAACTTCCTTGTCTTAGTTGTAAGAGCAAGGTTTCCTTCCTTAGTACCTATTGCCTTGCTTGAAACTCTTCCTTCTTCTTCCAAGCAATCATGCCAAAGTCTATCAAAGTTTGGTTGATTTTCATGTCCACTTACTAATGCCAGAATGGTTTCCCAAGAGTTTGGGAGACCATCGAATACAGTATGTACAAGGTCATCATCATCCACAGTAATACCAATAGTAGTAAGTTGGTCTCTTACATGTGCAATCTTTGTGAAGAAAGGTCCAACTCCTTCATCCATGTTCATCCTCTGTGTTCGAAGCCTTTTCTTCAAAACTCTCTCCTGACTAGGAGCCTTCTTTTCATACAGGTTCGTTAAGGTGTCAAAGCATTCTTTGGCAGTGTTCAATGATGTGATAGTGGGCATCAAAGTTTCCTTGACTGAGTCATAGATGATCCTTCTAGCCTTTGCTTGCTTCTTTTTTAAAGCAATCCTGCCAGCATTAGATGTTGGTTCTTCAATGGTGTTGAACACCAAGTCATCAAGGTCATTTTCCTCCAGGATGACTGTGAGCCTAGCCTTCCAAGAGTTATAGTTTGTTGAACCTTCAAGCTTTTCTTCCAGTCTGAAAATGTAAGTAGCCATCTTTGCTACACAAGTTAGTTATCGAAGTCTGCAAAGTGTCCCAAGTGTAAATTTTCCTTTAAAGCACAACTAGGGTTAAAACAGTATATTTAAATGTAACTGAAATAACCACACATGAACTTCTTTACAGTATGCAGCGGAATATAAAATTGAGAACCATTTACAACATCAAACACATCAATAGAAACGACACAATCATTTTAGGTAGAAACCCCCAAACAAAACCCAAGATGGTAAAACCGGTGCAGCAGTATGAGAGGATATTTTTATTAAGAAAAAACAAAGCTTTTACAATATCAGAAAAATGATTTATGCCCTAGATGGCAAAATCGAAACACCCAAAAAATCACTGAGAAAAACCTGTGAGATGGCATGGTTCCCAAGGCAGCTTGCTACTGTACAACCTGTTGCTGCTGCTGTACGGTGTAACTCCGCCGAAGTCTCTTGTCTCCCTCTGCAATTTAGGGCTTTTTTCATGAGTTAGTGCTCCTCCGTCTTCTTCACCAAAATTCTCTCTCTCACACTTCTTCCTCCGTCTCTGTCGGAATGCAATTGTGTCCTCTCCACCAATTGATCTCTCTTTTATAACTTTAGGTAAAGCGAAAACCCTAATTTCACTTTCACTTTAACTAGTGTTTCACTAAAGTTAATTTAGATCACTTTAATTTAATTTCCAAAGTAAAATTAGAAAAAGTAAATTAAATACAACTGGTTTCCTAATTTAAGTCTTCTGCATGCAAGAACACATGCATGCAGGAAGACCTTCCTTGTTGCTGCTAGTTTAACACTCCCTCTCAACGAGGAAGAGATTCGGTAGCAACCCGAACTTATTCCTGAACTTCACAAAACTCTATCTGCAAAGTGCCTTGGTGAAAATGTCTGCCACCTGTTCATCTGTTTGTATGTACACCAACCGAGCTATTCCTCTCTGAACACAATCTCTCAAGAAGTGGTACCTGATGTCTATGTGTTCGCTTCGGTCATGGAACACTGAATTTCCAGATAGCCTGATGCCACTCTGATTGTCACAGTGAACTACCGTAGCCTCTAGCTCACACTCGAACAACCCTGAAAGTAACTTCCTCAACCACATACCCTCACAAGCAGCCATGTTGGCTGCCATGTACTCAGCCTCTACCGAGCTCAATGCAACTGACTTTTGCTTCCTGCTGAACCAAGAGACAACCTCTGATTCAATGCTGAAACAACAACCTGAAGTACTCTTTCGGTCCTCTACACATCCTGCCCAGTCAGCATCCGTGAATCCTGCTAACTGTACACTCCCCCTGCACTCATAAACCAATCCATACTCCATTGTACCTCTAATGTAGCGAAGTATGTGCTTCGCAGCCGTCCAATGCATTCTCCAAGGGTCCACCATGAATTGACTCAAAAAGTTGACTGCAAAGCTAATGTCCGGTCGTGTGTTAACCAGATACATAAGTGATTCGATAAGCTAACGATACAATGTAGGATCAAATCCGTCTGACCCTGCTGCATCAATCTTCCTCCAGTTGGAAACTAAAGGTATGGCCATAGGCTTGCAATCCTCCATCTTGAATCTCTTCAAGATCTCTACTGCATACTTCCCCTATCCAACGAAGAAGCATCCATCTCTACGCCAAACCTCCAAGCCCAGAAAGTAATGCATCAGCCCAAAGGTCTTTCATCTCAAACTCCACTGCAAGGTTGGACTTGCAATCTCCAATCAGCCTCTCATCTCCTGTCAAAAAGAGATCATCCACATATAAGACCAGTATGAGAGGCACCTCACTTGTCTAGAAGTACAGGTTGTGGTCCGCCTCACTCTGTTGAAATCCCATCTCCCGTAGATAGTTGTCTATCCTTGAGTACCATGCTCGAGGTGCCTGCTTAAGCCCATAAAGAGCTCTATGCAGTCTGCATACATGCATCTCCCTATTCTCCACATCAAACCCCTCTGGCTGCTCAATATATACCTCCTCCTCTATCACTCCGTTGAGGAAGGCAGTCTTGACGTCCATCTAATGGACTCGCCAACCCATCTCAGCTGCTAGTGAGATAATGGTCTGAATGGAAGAATACCTAGCAACAAGGGCAAAGGTCTCCTCATATTCAATACCCTCCTTCTGTGAAAACCCCTTTGCCACGAAGCGCGCCTTGTACTTCTCCACGCTTTCGTCTGCTGCATGCTTCATCTTGTAGATTGATGTGGATCCCAACACCTTCTTGCCTTTGGGTCTTGGCACAACCTCCCATACCTAGTTTTTCATAATGGACTCATACTCCTCAACCATAGCCTCCTGCCACACATCATGTTGTGCAGCCTTCCCCAAAGCTGGAAGGTTCAGAGTTAATCAACTCTGTCATCAGTGCCATGTAACTAAGTCTCTCTGGTGGTACACTCCATCTAAAAGATCTATGTGGAGGATCTACATGCCTAGAATCCTGCACTATGGACCTAAACCACTTAGGCCTTACCTTAGTGTCAACCTGTTGCGGATGTTGGATATCTGTCTCCTGCTCCAGCTCATCCTCTAAGTCAATGACTGAAGGATCCTATCCACCTGACTCCCTCTGACTACCAAAACCTGTGCCCTGTGTCTGTACCTGTACATCTGGCTCCTCCAACTTAATCCCTATGTCTTATGTTGGTTGCTACTTTGCTGGTAAGTCAATAGATCTTTGCAAGGCCCTGTCCTCATCGAACTAAACATCCCTACTCACAATGATCCTCTTACAAACATGAATGTAAACTCTATATGCCTTCGAAGTCTCGCTATATCCAACAAGTAACCCCTTCTCTCCAAAAGGGTCCAGCTTCTTCCTAGTGTCAGCATGAACATGACAATAGCAGACACTTCCAAATATGCGAATGTGACTCACATCTGGTCGAGTGCCTGTGAAGACCTCCTCTGGTGTCTTCCTCCCCAAAGCTGTGTGGGGACACCTGTTTTGAATGTACACTGCAGTCTTGTATGCCTCTGACCAAAGGAATAGTGGTAATCCCTGATCAAATAGCATGGCCTTGGCTGCTCCTACCATGGTCCTATTCTTCCGCTCTGCAACTCCATTCTGTTGTGGGGTATGGGGCACAGTGTGCTCTTTCTTGATCCCCTCAACCGAACAATACTCCATGAACTCATTGGAGGTGTACTCACCCCCGTTGTCTATCCTCAACACCCGAATCTTCTTTCCTGTTTGGTTCTCCACGAGAGTTTTGAACTCTCGGAACCTCTCAAAGACCTCTGACTTGGCCTTCAGGAAATAGATCTAGGTCTTCCTGGAATAGTCATCAATGAAGGTTACACAATAATTGTAACCACTGAAAGAATGGACACTCATGGATCAGCAATCCGAATGCGCCAAGTCCAAGGGCTCCTTAGACTTTTGCTCACTCTGTGGGAAAGGCTTCCTGATGTTCTTCCCCAAAGCATAACCCTTGCAGTGGTTATGCTTTTCCTCCTGTACCTGAGGAACTCCAGTGACTGCATGTCTCAAATGCTTTAGTGCTCCATGGTGTAAGCGTGCCATCCTCCTATGCCACAACTCACCCTGATTGTTGTTGCTGCTGACTAGAGCCTTTGCAGGCTCAAAGTGTAGTTTGTACACTTTCTCGCTCCTTCTGCCAATCACCCAATACAAGCTCCTATCTAACCCCTTGGGCCTGATATACACTCTATGGTCACGGAACTTCACCCGATATCCCTTACCCTCCAGAGTGGAGACTGATATAAGGTTCTTGGTCAATCCTAGAACATATAACACATCAGCAAAACTGAGGGGCTTGCCAGACTTCGTCTGAAATGAAACAGTGCCAACTCCCTGCACCTAATACCGCGCATCATCACCCAGCTCAACATGGATTCCTATTCCACCCTCCTACAAGTCTCTGAAGAATCTCTTCTATACAGTCATGTGACTGGATGCTCCACTGTCGATGTACCATATACCGCTCCCTGTGGTGCTTTCCATGCAAGCTATCAAGCAGAACTCCTCATCGAAGTTCTTGTTGAACTCCTCCACCTCTGCAGATCCAGCCATCTGATTGTTGCTCTTCTTCGTCTTGTCTAGGCATTGGGAGGCAAAGTGTCCCTGCTTGTGGCAGATAAAACACTTGACCTTTGACACATCAAGGTTCTTCTTACCATCATTCTTCCTTTCTGCCTTACCCTTGCTCTTCCTTGTAGGGCTAGAGCCTCATCATCCACAATCTGTGGGGCACTACTGGATGAGCTCGATCCTTGACCCATGCGAGTGTCCTCCTGCACAAAGTCATCCCATAGTCTCTACCATAGTTTTAAAAATCGAAATCGGACTCAAAATCGATCGAGGGTCAACTCGAAATCGAAATCGGTAATGAATTGGTCATAAATCGAACGATTTGAATTTAATGAATCGATTTGCTAAAAAATACATAAAATATTTAAATTTTAAAGAAAAACAACATTTTCAAGATCATAATCCATGATATACACTCTATGGTCACTGAACTTCACCCGATATCCCTTACCCTCCAGAGTGGAGACTGATATAAGGTTCTTGGTCAATCCTAGAACATATAACACATCAGCAAAACTGAGGGGCTTGCCAGACTTCCTCTGAAATGAAACAGTGCCAACTCCCTACGCCTAATACCGCGCATCATCACCCAGCTCAACGTGGATACCTATTCCACCCTGCTGCAAGTCTCTGAAGAATCTCTTCTATACAGTCATGTGACTGGATGCTCCACTGTCGATGTACCATATACTGCTCCCTGTGGTACTTTCCATGCAAGCTATCAAGCAGAACTCCTCATCGAAGTTCCTGTTGAACTCCTCCATCTCTGCAAATCCAGCCATCTGATTGTTGCTCTTCTTCTTCCTGTCTGGGCATTGGGAGGCAAAGTGCCCCTGCTTGCGGCAGATAAAACACTTGACCTTTGACACATCAAGGTTCTTCTTACCATCCTTCTTCCTTTTTGCCTTACCCTTGCTCTTCCCTATAAGGGCTAGAGCCTCCTCATCCACAATCTGTGGGGCACTACTAGATGAGCTTGATCCTTGACCCATGCGAGTCTCCTCCTGCACAAAGTCATCCCATAGTCTCTGCCATAGTTTTAAAAATCGAAATCGGACTCGGAATCGGTCGAGGGTCAACTCGGAATCGGAATCGATAATGAATCGGTCATAAATCAGACGTTGAATTTAATGAATCGGTTTGCTAAAAAATACATAAAATATTTAAATTTTAAAGAAAAACAACATTTTCAAGATCATAATCCATGATTCCACTCAACACTGTCCAGACTCCTCTCAGCACTGTCCACTATCCACTCAGCAGTAGCACTGTCCACTCAGCACTACCACTGTCCACTCAGTCACTCAGAACTCCACTGTCCACTCAGGCTACCACTGTAGCAACACATAGAAGAAAAAATCGGCGAAAAATCGCCGCTTTCACGAAAAATCGCGACTTTTTCTCACCGGCGATTTTTTCTCCCGCAAAAATCGCGATTTTTTGTAAACATCTGACCACGCAATTTTTTGAAAAAATCCGATTTTTCCTTAAAAAATCGCGCCACGATAGAAAACCGCGGCTCGACGACTGAAGGTGATTTTTTGGTGGTTAAAAATGATATTTTGGGTTTTATTTTTTCGTTTTGGAGTTGCTGCGAGGACGCCGTGAGCACTGAGAGTGAGTACCCTTCGACCTTGAAGAAGACACCGCCCTAAACCGAGCTTGCTAGCAGCTGGTGTGTGGGCCGTGAGCAACTGGTGTGTGGGCCGTGGCTGTTCAAGCTGAAGCAACTGCCGTGAGGAGTCTGTGAGGGAGGGTTTGCAACTTTGCTGAGCAAGGAAGTCGTGACTCGTGGGGCCTTGGCATTATCTCCGGTCAACACAACTCAAGCCTTCATTTGGTAAGTGAAACACTGAAAATATCTTCAGATCTGTGGTAGACCGTAGTATACACTTCAAACTTCAAAGTTCATAGACTCGTGTATCAGCTGAAAGTTGAAACCCAACAATGATAATTTGCATGTAATATACAAAAACCAATCTTTAATAAAAATCAACAATTGCACTTGTCAAACTCAACAAACATTTCAGATCTGAATATTTATTTAAACATCATGAAAATCATACATGACTGGTGCGTTAACTAAGCAGATTTGTAACAGGGAGTCTCCTCTAATAATGACCAAATCTACCAACAGCAGTTCAGCAGTATTCCCAATTTGTATTCCTGTTTGTAGATAAGCTGCTACAGTAATAGCAAACTCTGTCTTGACTGATACAATTGGTGTCTGACAGTCTGTCACAAAGGCTGTCAATCTGGAACATTTGCTAGTAAATCTAGATTCTAGAGTATGTGACTACTCCAAGATATAGATTGATCATTTTCTTGTGTCAAATATAGACTCCAACATCTGCTGGTGGCATGGAACTGTTTATTTCCAGCATATGCCTTCTGCTCATAAGCCACATGCATTTGTTGGCCTCCATTTTGGATGGTGTCTTCAATCATGTTCTCATTTCTGGTAACTTTGTGTATAGAATCTAGATGTCATCAACAAATGTGTAGGTGCCTAACAACACTGTTGTTCAAAATAAACTTCCAATGTTTTATGAAATCAAAAATTATAATATTACAAATCTCAAATGTTCAAGATTATATTAAAATTTAAAATACCTTTTTGTAACTTGTTACTTGCCTTGCCATGTTCTTAAATTGTCAGTCCCAGCCTCATCTTTGTTGCTGTTCGATGTGGGAAAATAACACTTGTTTATCAGCCTTTCGTGACCATCTAGAACAGTCAAATCGTGGCTGTGGGAGAGATCTCTTGCGGGTTACTCTCTGCTGCCTCAAACCGCTTATCCATTGGCCATCTACAGCACTTTTGGCACTGCTGCTACTAATTTTCTGAGATAGATTTTCTGAGATAGATTTGTCATTCTGAGATAGATTTGTCACCTACAGCCTACAGGTCCTACTCCTATATAACATAGTATATTTTTAAATTTTAAATTTTAATGTCTTTATTTAATAAATTTTTAAATTT
>LPNX010370212.1:117014-201178 GCA_001517045.1 Pseudotsuga menziesii | reverse complement strand
TTCATGCAGCTGCACTTTTCCTCAACCCTGCCTTTTCATACAAGTGTAAGTTTGATTTTGATGAAGAGGTTTTGGAAGGGCTTATTGAATGTATGAATAATAGGATGGTACCTAGTTTTGAGACTCGGGAGAGTATTACTTGTGAGATGGAGATGTATCGAGAGGCTACTGGACTATTTGGCTATGCCGATGCTGTCCGTGCAAGGAACAATTTGACTCCAAGTAAGTGATTGCAAATTAGAATTTATTTGTATTTTGAAAATTTAAACTTCAAATTCTTAAATTTTAATTGTGTTTTATGATTTATCATTTTATTTGAAATTTGAATTATTTAATCCGATTCTTCTTCTTGTTTATTGTAGGTGTTTGGTGGACATATGGTGCAAGGGCACCAAATTTAAAAAAATTTGCCATCCGAGTCCTCAGCCAAACCTGTAGCTCTTCTGGATGTGAGCGTAATTGGAGTGTCTTTGATAAAATACACTCAAAGAAACGCACCAGGTAAGTACTAAGAACTTTATCAAAGCAATTAAATTCATTGTAATTTAAGATCCTGTTTCATAATGGTTTCCTCTGGCATCAAGACTCATTAAATCTTTTTATCACCCTCTTACAGGTTGGAGTTCCCACGCCTGAATGACTTGGTGTATGTCCACTACAATCTTCGACTGTTGATGAAGCAGGTGGAGAAATCACCCGATGTGGATGCCATTTGCTTGGACAATATTGATGTATTGTCCAAGTGGAGGGTGGAGGCTGAGTTACCTATCATGGAGGAGGCACCTGCATGGTTAGATGAGGAGCAGCAGCAGCAGCAGCAGGGGCAGGAGGAACAGGAGGAGGAGGCGAACCGCTTTGTCCCAGAGGACTTCATGGAGGGTGATGTGGCTTCATCAGCACCACCTTCTACAGTGGTCAATGCATCTACTCCCTTATTGGCACCGAGTCCCTCACTGGCACCTAGTCCCTCATTGGCACCTAGTAGTACAAGGCCAGGACCTTCTACTGTCAGGGGCAGGCCTGGCAAACAGCCCATTATGTTTTCCCGTAAAAGGGGAAGAGGGCATTGATTTATATTTCAGAGACAGATAGTTAGCTACTAGTTTTGTGATGTCATTTTGTATTATCATATATGTATTGGACCATTGATTTCCCACTTTTGACTCTTGAGTACTATTGGACAACTATATTCAGACTTTCAGTATCGACTTTTATGTCTCATATTATATTTGGCATGCCTACATGATATCTATCAGTGTTTTTTCTATATTTATGTGTCAATGTATTTATTTGATGTCATTGTTGCTTTATATGCTTAAAATTATGAAAAAAATGAATATATTTTGTCTTTTTAAATATTTGCCGCGGTTTGCCGATTTTTGCCGATTTTTTCCGCCAATGTTGCCGAGAAGATGTTTTCTGGACCCTTGCCGATTTTTTGCCGATGCCGATGTTTTCTACTATGGTAGCAAGTTAGCAGCTCCACTCTAGACTCCAAACATCAAACAAAAAGTGAGTGAGCGTCTTCAACTTGCTATTATGTGTAGTTGGGTTGGGTTGGGTTAGGTTAGGGATTAACCTTTAGGTTAGGTAAAAACACAAAAGTTAAAAGTTAAAACAATTAAAAAAAATGACAAAATGCTGAGATGGGTCGTAACAGGCCGGTCAGGATCGGAACTCGGCCAGTCAGACTAGTTTGTTACCGAACCGGACTGGTTTGGTGACCGAACCGGATGGTTCGGTAACAAACCGGTCACCGATCTGGTTTGCCTGTCGGTTTGAACCGATGAACCGGCTAGTTCCGAAACCGGTCGGACCGATTTTTAAAACACTGGTCTCTACCAATCAAGGAGCTTCTCCCTAGCCAAAACACCCTTGACAAAGGTATCCCATGGCTTAGAGAAGCCATTGAGGGCTATCCGAACTAGCTCCTCATCCTTAGTCTTAGAGCCAACATCTCCAAGCTCATCCTTGATCTGTGTGAGCCTTGTGAGATGAGGCACCACTCCTTCTCCCTTGGCCATCTTGGTGCTACGCATCCTCTCTTGCAGCACCGTCTTCCGGTTCTTGTTCTTGCTTTGGTACAGACTTTCCAAAGCCTTCCACATCTCTAATGCGGTCTTCTTCCCGGAAAGGTGAGGGACTATGTGGTTCTTCACCTCATCCAAGATGGTCAAAATGCCTCTGGAATCAATCTTCTTCCATGCTACTAACTCTACCAGATCTGTGGGTGCAACCTTCATGGATTCAATGTGCTCCTCTGCATCACTAACGTTCGGGATCCTTGTGATCCTTTCTTTCCATGTAGGAAAGTTCTGAACACCCTGGAGTCTATCCTCAACTCTCAATTGCACTGCCATAGTGAAGGGTTACCTGTCAAACCCTAAATCTGGAAGTCTAGGTTTGTGTCTTCAATAGATTTGCCCCTGATCTATCGCTATTACTACAAATCTCTCAACGTTAGCTCACCAAAGCTCTGATACCATGTAAATTTTCCTTTAAAGCACAACTAGAGCTAAAACAATATATTTAATGTAACTGAAATAACCACACATGAACTTCTTTACAGTATGCAGCGGAATATAAAACTGAGAACCATTTACAACATCAATCACATCAATAGAAATGGCACAATCTTCTTGGGTAAAACCCCGAGACAAAACCCAAGATGGGAAAACCGGTGCAGCAATATGAGAGGATATTTTTATTAAGAAAATACAGAGCTTTTACAATATCAAAAACTCAATTTATGCCCTAGATGGCAAAATCGAAACACCCAAAAAATCACTGAGAAAAACCTTTGAGATGGCACAGTTCCCAAGGCAGATTGTTGCTGTACAACCTGTTGCTGCTACTATATGGTGTACCTCCGTCAAAGTCTCGTCTCTCTCCTCTGCAATTTAGGGCTTCCTTCCTGAGTTAGTGCTCCTCCATCTTCTTCGCCAAAATTCTCTCTCTCACACTTCTTCTTCCGTCTCTGTCGGAATGCAATTGTGTCCTCTCCACCAATTGATCTCTCTTTTATAACTTTAGGTAAAGCGAAATGTAACACCCTGGTTTTGACCCCATGGTATTAAGATTGTACATGATGTATGTATTGTATTTGAATCATGACAAGGAGCTCAAGGCCAAGGCCCTGCCATTGATTGATGTTTTGTGGATAGTTGATCAAGGTTGATACCTATGGTTTTGGTGCTAAGTCAAGCACAGAGCATTTTGAATATCATGTCAATGCACAACTTAATAAAATACCACAGCTAGCTATGGGACTGCAACGAGAAAGAGATGGGGCCATGATTCCACAACGGATAGGATGGGGAGTTGGTCAAACCCCCTGAGCCAATAGGGTGTGACCAGATGTCAATGGAGAAACCCATGAACCCTCAGTTACCTTTTGTCCTCTGTCCTCAATCATTAATTTCTTCCAAAAGTTGGATGAGGCAGTTAATGCCTTAGGCAAAGCAAGGCATGGCAGTCTGATTGCTTGTCTGAGCAAGTCTGCAAGTCTGTAGTCTGGGAAGCCGTGATCTTGCTTCTGACGCGAGGAAGCACGTGATGCGTGGCAGTCCGTCTTTCCTCAGTTGCTAGAATGGGTTTTGTTGTTCCTGAGCGACGTGGTTGTTCATTATTCCTGACCATTCTAGCATTATGTTGTTCATTCAACCATTCAGTTCATGCGCATTGTTTGTTGAGCTTGCTTGCAGAGTCGTGTTTTGTTCCGTGTTGTTCATGTTGGTCATTCAATCCTGGTTGAGAAACCCGTGGTATTGCTAAGTAAATGGGCAATGGAGATCACTGGATTTTATGAGAGTGTAGTTCTTTGTGGTCTCCCCAGTGCTGTTGTGTAGTGGTCCATTGTTGAGAATGGTTTTTTTTACTCTCCTGAGTCACGGAAGGTGTTTCCACAGTGGTTTCCTCTGTTACAGAGTGAGTGAAGCCTGTGTTGTTGTGTTTCCCTGTGGTTTGTTGTGTTGTGCACCCTGGTTTGGGCCTGAACTGTATGCAAGACTTAGGAGTGGAAGAGATGTAGAATGTGCTTGATAAACCTAGTGTGGAACCTCACAATAAGATAAGAGTGGCTGGTGAATCTGCTCTGCACATCCTGAAGAGTACTAGAAGGGGAGGTGTAGCCTGAGGGACTGTGGAGCAGAGAAGGGAACACTTCCTTGTGTTGGGTGTGTAGGCCACGTGGATGTCAAGCTAGATAGCTCTTGTGAAGGTGTCCTTAGCCCTGTGGATGAGCTCACTAGCTTAGTAGTTCTTCCTGTCCACTGCCTTAGCAGCCTGATAAACCCAAAGGAGAGTGGCTTCGCTGACAGCCTGTGAAACCCAATTGTATATTGGCTTGGTTGGGTAGACCTGTGAAACCCAACTGGATCTTGGCTTGGCTGAGCAGCCTGTGAAACCCAACTGGTAGTTGGCTTGGCTGTCTTGTTGTGCATTTGGCCTTGTGTAATCCTTGGCTGGACAGCCTGTGAAACCCAACTATGAATGATGGCTTGGTTGAGTGCCTGATAAACCTATCTGTTGGCTTGGTTGGTCCTTAATGTGGATGTTGGCTTGACTGTGTACTAGATGGCTTGGCTATGAGGCCTGTGAAACCCATCTGCTTGGCTTGTTGCTTGGACAGTCTGATAAACCCAACTGTGATATGGCTTGGCTGTGTAGCCTGTGAAACCCATCTATTGGCTTAATAGTGTGTTTTGATCTAGCTGTGTGTGAGTCTGCAGTTCCCTAGTTCCTTCTGAAAATCATGCCCAACTCGGGGGTGACAGTGGTGTAGAGAGATTAATGAACACACTGGCCTATGGTTGGGTGGAACGTTGCAGCGACATAGCTAGTTGCAGGACAACTTAATCATTAAGATAAGTATCTCTATTATGCTTGTTTACGCCATGTATTTGCTTATGAGTTATTATGATCATGTTGAATGCTTATTTATGGTTAAGTAGAAGTTTACTTCTGTTATGTTTTCCTGCATTTTACTTCTGTATATGCCTTGTGTTTTTGCAACGCATTTGCCTAAGTTCATGGAGGTTGGAAGCCTGTTACAAAGTCAGGAGTGTTGATGTATTTGTAACTTCGGAACGTATTCATTTGTATATCTTATATTATATCCCGATGTTCCTATCGGGAGAGTCATTAATATAATAAAGTCATGTAAAGTCAATGAGGTTAACCCTCCGTTGTAAGTCGAGGCAATAGTTCCCACAATTGAGTTGAGGTTAACCCTCCTTGTTGATCAGGGGGGTAAAGTCCCCCAGTTGTGGGGCACTAGGGTTATTAGACTCTCCTAGAGAAGTCGACCGTGGTAAGTAATTATCAAGTGAGGCCGACTTGTTGGAGTGGAAATCAAGTGAACGGAAGAATATAAATAGAAGTGAGGCTCTCCTCATTTCTACACACATACATTCACTCACTCAACTGAGGCGCATGAGTGAGAGAGTAAGTGTTAGCACAAGTGAGAGAGATCAGCTGTCGGAGATCATCTTTATGTTTTCGGGCTTTACTTTTGCTACTGGTGCTCATTCTATCTCTAAGGAAGTTGCGAGGTTTTCTCCTTTATGGCTTCCCCGAGGAAAATTATTTGTCTCTTGTCTCTTGTGATTATTGTTGTGCATGTTATTCTCTCAGATAAGATCCTAAGATCATATTGCTTAAATGATAAAACTCTAACAAGAAGGCAGCTGACTTAGTGTTTCTGCCCCTTGGAATCCAGCTGAGGAAGATGGAAGGCATAAACCGGAAAAGAGAAAGTTGAACAGGGCAGAATTGTTGTGTTTTCGCACCCCGAGATCCGCCTGCGGAAGGTGGAAGGCGAAAAGGGCAGTTGAAAACAAGGCAAAAAGTGTGTTTTCTGATTTCCAAAGTCAGATGTCGAAAAGCAAAAGTCGAAAGTGCAGAAAAAGGTTAAGGTTGTTTGTTGTTTTCCCGATTTTCGAGTTCCACGGCGGAAGGCAAAAGGCGAAAGTCGGAAGGGGGAAAGTGGATAAAGGATTCCATCGTTTGATTGTTTTTCCAATTTTCGAGTTCCGCATCGAAAGGCGGAAAGTGGATAAAGGATTCCACCATTTGTTAAGTTTCTGATTTCCGAGTTCTGAGGTCGAAAGGGCGAAAAGTGGAAAGCGGAAGGCGAAAGAGCCGTTAAGTATTTTCGTCGCACATTATGTTTCCGATTTTCAAGGTCAAAAAGGCGGAAAGCGGAAGTGCAGAAGGCAAAAGGCGGAAGAGCTGTGAAGTGTTTCCGTCATCCATTGTGTTTCCGATTTCTGATTTCCGAGGTCGGAAGGGCGGAAAGCAGAAGGTGGAAGAGTTGTTAAGTATTTCCGTCACACATTATGTTTCCGATTTTCGATTTTCGAGGTCAGAAAGCAGAAGAGCCGTGAAGTGTTTCTGTCGCCCATTATGTTTCCGATTTTCGAGGTCGAAGGGGCGAAAAGCAGAAGTGCAGAAGGCGAAAGGCTGACAATTCACTTCGTCGAGCCTTTGAGTTTCCGAGCTCCGAGGTCAAAAAGCGGAAGTGCAAAAGGCGGAAAGCGAAAGTGCAGAAGGCGGAAGGCGAAAGGCGAAGTGCGAAAAGGACAGGTCCAGTGCAGAAATGATCATTTTGGTCGCAGAATGGATCTGTCAAGGGAGGAACGACTGTTACAGTGGTTTCTAAGCTTGAGAATGAAGGTTGAAGTGTGTGTTAACGTCCATGCCCTGTGTTTCGAAGAAGAACAAGGGTTCCCTAAGTAAAAAAATTAATTTATCCGCATTATGGGGAATGGGGATGTTACACAAAAACCCTATTTTCACTTTCACTTTAACTAATGTTTCACTAAAGTTAATTTAGATCACTTTAATTTATTTTCCAAAGTAAAATTAGGAAAAGTAAATTAAATACAACTGGTTTCTTAATTTAAGTCTTCTGCATGCAAGAACACATGCATGTAGGAAGACCTTCCTTGTTGTTGCTAGTTTAACACCAAGGTCTAGAAAGACAACAGTAATCTGCCTCTTACTAGGTTCTTCACATGCTAAGCTTTGATACCATGTTAAATTTTAGCATAAGCATGTATTCTTAAAAATTTGCAAACTGTAGCATAGATAACAATAACAAGTGCAGTAGATAGATCAACACATCACACACAATGAACACAAGAGTTTTTCACGAGGAAACATTTAAAGGACAAAAACCCCAAAAGCATTAGTAATTCATCTCTTAAATGAAATGACTGAGTTTGTTACAGCAATGAAGAATCTCAGAATTCTGAGATGAATATTCTTCAAACAATTTTTCAAACCCTAATGGGCTTGAGCAATTTTTCAAGCCCTACCACAAGAATTTTCACAAAGAATAAATTCACAAATTTTACATTTTAGGGCCACTACCCAAATTTCTTCTTTTGCTTCCCAAAACTTTTATGAGGCTGCCCGAAGTTATACTCTGCCTGCCCGAAAATGTGGCAGGCTACCCCCAATGCCTGCCCGGAACCTCTATCTACTGCCAAGCTCATATTAGGGTTGCCTAGACTTGTAAGCAAGCTTCCCAAACTCTTCTTTATTGCCCGGATCTACCTTCCTGCTACCCGAACCAGTCTCTCCTCTGCCCGGACCAGTCTCTCTGCTGCCCGTATTGGAAAACGGCCTGCCCAAGGTCTGTTAAGGCAGACTGTAACTGCCTGGATGCCCAATCAAACAAAACTGGAGCTACCTGAAGGTAAACTGAGGTTGCCCGATATTGAAGACACCCTGCCCAAAAATGTTTACACGCTGACCATCTGTCTTGTGGGCAGATTAGGGCTGCCCGAAATTGTCCAAAAATTGCCCAAACCTATTATGCTTTTGTACTTCTACCCGGAGCTTGCCTGAGCTAGGGTTTATGATGGCCGTGAAGATTGTGATGACTGTTAGTGCTGCCCGAGCTATAGGGAGGCTACCAGAGCCACTGTTCTACTAACCAGAGGTGTGAGCATACTGCTAGCAAGCTGCTTGTGGGGGTTTACTGCTGCCCGGATGAAGAACTAGCCTGCCCGAATTTGTATTGAAGTTGCCCGTGGAGAGAGAGAGTCCTAAAGTGATGCCCTAGCTCTATCTTTGTTGGTCGTAAAGGAGAAGTAAACCCTAGCTATTTAGGGTTTGACTGTAATAGAAGATGAAGATGCCCTAGCTAGAAACCTCCATGCTAGGGCATGACAAAATTGAGATTTGTTCTCTCTTCAAGAAACCAGCGAGAATCTTCTTTTGGAGCAACTAGATGATAATGAGCAAGTGTGTGTGAAAATGAAATGAGTTGATCTTCTTTTATAGCCTTTGAATCACTTGGATGTGGACCAAAACTCAAAAGAACAAAATAATAATATTTTATTCTTTTATCTTTTAGACTTTTACCTTTAGCAGTACTAAGAGTCTTTTTGTATTCTTAACCAAGGGTAGCTAAGCCTTGGAGAAGATCACAAACCCCACAGATCGAGGGTAGGAGTGGCTCACATGCCCAGACTCGGTCTAGGACTTATAGTGATGTCCTGGTAACTAACCAGGTGCCTCAGCCATAGGCTACATAATTTGACCCAAGGTCAAATACTTGGTAACTGACCAAGCGCCTCCATTCTCCCGAAGAATGGCCCTCAACCCTAGGCTAAGTCCCCCAGTACTAGACAGGTTCATCTTCCTGATAACTGACCAGGTGCCTCCATTCAAAGAATGGCCACTCACCCCATGCTGGACTGGTTCCACATCTTGGTCCTCGACCAGATGTCCCCATTCAACAGAATGGCTACTCAACTCAAGGTTGAGTTCCCCCAGTGCTAGACTGGTGCCACATCCTGGTCCTTGACCAGATGTCCCCATTCAACAGAATGGCTACTCAACTCAAGGTTGAGTTCCCCCAGTGCAGGACTGGTTCCACATCCTAGTCCTTGACCAGATGTCCCCATTCTCCTAAGAGAATGGCTCTTGATGCTGCTCAGGAAATAATCAACAAAATTTAGTGCACATATTGATTTGGATGTTAAACCCAATCCACAAATAGTGTAATTATTATTTATTAGACAAATACAATAAAGAATTATATATTTGAACAGAATAACAATGCAATGGTGCCAATACCTAGTGGTTCAGCAAGCTGCTTGCGAAGGTTTCACATTGATTTTGGGTTCAGCATGTACTGAACCGAGCTGTCAGAGGAGCTCAAAAACATTGGAGGTTATACTGCTTAAGAGAAGGAAAATATGAAGGATACTATTCCAAAACTTTTTTAAACCCACAGCTACTTATAGTCATAAGTAATCAGTCGTGACTCATAATCTTGTGTACAATTAATTCAAGAACTCTCAGAAAACTCCCAACAAAGTCCAAAACTGCAGCTACAGTAATGTAGAGGACAATCACTTTAAGAATTAAATGTGTTGGAAACTGAAGCACAAGTCACAAGTCAGGCCTCGATTTCATATTATTCTATGATTGAATTGTGGACATTTATCCCTGAGGGTTAGCTCAATCAGTTGGTGCCACTGTTGCCAGGGCACAGCTGGTAATCAGGCACATTGTGCAGATCCCCAGTTTAATTCCTACAGAGTCAGGCTTGTTAAGTCTATGCTGCCCACTTTACATTGGGTGTTATCCTCAGAACGAGAAGAAGTACCCAAGAGTTTCCCGGGAAGCTATTTCCAAGGGACCAAAAAACATTGAATTTTGGACATACAAAATTTTGCAGTGAGCTATATTTCCCTCAACTAAAACTGAAATGCCATATCGAAATGTAAATTTTGAAAATTCCTCGAAACTTTTGGCTTTCGACTATTTTGAACTTCTTGAAATTTTTCAGCAAAAGAAATCTTCTAGTACTTGTATCAGTGGTATGTCCACGACCATAACAAACATAAATACTTAACTTAGTCTCTGGGAATCATATTGGTTAGTCGGGATAAATATAATGATTTTTTTCCTCTGCTATAGAAAATGCAGTATCATTAAAATGATAAAAAGTAAGGACTAACAAGGCTTCATTCCGTGGTCCGTGTATGAATTCGCAACTCCTAAGAGAAATTCGAATCTTTGAATAGACTATTTAAACCATACACTCAATAAGAATCATTATCAGAAAGTAGTCCTAAGTAATGACGCGAAGCAGAAATTGTTGGGATATTCTGATAATGAGCGAAAAAACCTAATTCGGGGCTTGAGGAATCTAAAACCCAAGTGAAATAATAAGGCCCAAACCATGGAAATTGGCATTCACGGTACAGATGTGACATTGTAAACAAAATCCTCAGGTTAAGAAATCGAAATTCATAAGATTTGTCAACTGGGTCTTGGTTTGGAGGTAACGTCGGGTTTTTTCATAACCCAACAATGTTCAAATCTTGTTTCGCCTCTCGTGGACCATCTCGCCCGTGCAAGCGGGCTGTTTCCTGCAATTGGATTTTGGTGCAATTCTTGATAGACTTCAGCGGAATATAACCCCGCCGAAAAAAATACACATTCCCTACCGACAGCATCTCAGCCAAATGGAAACCTTCCAGTGTTGTGAAAAAACTCAAATTGTATTTGGGAGAATGGCAGAAAAAGATAATTAGCCTACCTGAAACTCACGCAACCAATCTGGCGAGCCCTCCCTGTTGCCCTCCATATCGTAGTGTTGTATTAGATATCGAAAGATATTGCATCAGCCTGATTGTTTCTCGGCCTACCACGAGCCGATGATCCTGCCTTCGTTTGTGGCAAATGGAACAGGCATTTGTAATTGGTTTTGTAATATCGTTGCTAATATTCAAATTTAAATGAAAAAACTGAAATTTTATGAGCAGATGGCCAAGTTCCCCTGAACTAAATCTTTTTAATGTTTCTTCCACTTAAAGGGAATAAAAGTGTGCACATAGTGTCAAATATTATGCATTTACACATTATATTGTCTACTATCGTTGTGATAAGATCTTGCCACGGCTGTCCTTTAAATTCAAATTGAACTATTTTGACAAATGACTTTGTTGTTGTGAAAAGGGATCGTAAAATTATCATTGTGATAATATTTTGTCACAAATGTTTATAATTTTTGTCAAGGATATGGTGGAAGGATATGGTGGTCTATTCAGGGTTACATAGATTTCATTTTATTTATTTGAGTTTAATTTTATTGAGACATGATTATAAATATTTTTTTCTTTATTTTTCAAATTCATTTTGCTAGTAATTTATAAGATTGTATGCAATGTGTATCAGGCTTTATCTGTGTATTTTCAAACCTTTCTAGACCGGCTTACGTATCTTAACTTTGAACATTCACAAAACATTCACGGGTGGGGCGTTAAACAACACGGGAGGTAGAAACGTTTAGCTTCCCACCGCTCCTTCGGGGCTACCCCCGGTTAGGCTTCTATTTTGTTTGGATGGTCCTTCCGGATAGATATTATAGCAGTTCGTTGCTAGGGCCTCCTGAACCGGGGGTGAGGACAGGTAATGCATGAAAGCATGCTCAACACACCTCTATGCCCTACACTTCGTTTCTTGCATTTGCTTCCTATAGAGTTTTTGTTTGACCACTAGACAGCCAGCATTCACAGGCAGACCTAGAATCACACTTTTGCTTAGGAATTTATAAGATTGTAAAAAATATAATTATAGTGTAGGTTTCTTAATATACAATATATTTTATCTTCATCATTTTAAGACATTATAGTTATTACTTTGTTTTCAACTTCGCTTATAATTCTATAAGAGTAGATTTCTTATTTAGTTTTTATTGTGGTGTGTTATATTACTATTGATTTTTATAGCAAGTTATCATTGCAATATCAAAGTAGAGTTATTTTTATTGTTACTAAAATTACAATAGATAAGACCTTTGCCATATACATTTAAGGTATACAAACAACTCGCGTTTTTCACTCCAAGAAGATTTTGAACCTTGACCTAAGGTTCGGTGAAGCTCAACTCTCATCCTTGAGAAGATTAACAGGAATTTTTGCAGGATTTCGATTTCATAGCAATGATCTGAGTGTTTCTTCCATGGCCACAGGAGGGGGCTCTTCTCCTCCCCCTAAACTCACTGCATTCAAGAGATTGGTAGCAGGAAGATGCAAGAGGAAGCTTAGTTCGGATCAGCATAAATTTGTCAAGAAATTAGACAACATTCCTTTGGTTGATTTACCTGCAAAAAACCCTTGTCGAACAGCCATGAATATTGCAGATCTGGGTCTTATTGGCAAGTTTACTGGTCTTTGGCCATCCCCCAAGGCAATTGATGGGTGGGTTCAGAGGAATTGGAAGCCCCTTATCTCGGAAGGCATTCGCAGTCATTTGGTAAGTAAGGGATATTACGTATTCCTTTTTTTAAATACAGACGACAGAGATTTAATATTTAGAAATTGTCCATATTTCATGGGCCCTTAAGGGCTGTACCTAAACAAGTGGACGTCGGACTTTGATTCGTGTCAATATGTTCCTTCAACAGTTCTTGTCTGGGTTAGGCTGCTGCATCTTCTTCTTCATGGCTGGAATCCTGAGTCTTTAGAAGCCATAGAGAACAAATTGGGGAAGTATATAGATAGGGCTAAAAGAAGAGAACAATATTCTTGTGCCAGAATATGTGTTGAAGTCAATTTGGAGGTAGGGCTTCCTAAAGCGATTAAATTAACAGTAGCAGATTGGTCGCATGTGCAGGAGCTTGATTATGAGCAATTTCCCTTCAAGTGCAGGCACTGCCATGGCTATGGAAATTTTGCTAGATTATGTAAGAAGAAAGCGGAGGAAGAAGTTGTCAAAGAGAAGGGAGAACAATGGACACAAGTTCAAAAAACAAGTATAGCGAAGCAGGTCAATAGATCAAAGGGAAAAAGAGGAGAAATGGGGTCGGGTAGTAATACCACCGGGTAGAAGTAGAATAAAAATGGGATAGCTGTGAAGGAAATAACATCACAAAACAATTTTGAAGTGTTGAGCAATCCAGAAGAACAAGTGCTCCCAGTGCTTGAAGAGGGTGAAGTTCAACAATCTCAAGATCTGATAAGGGAAGAAAATAATGATTCAGCTGAACAGGATCTTGGTTCTTCTACTAGTGGTTACATCTCCCCCACATATGCAAAAAAGGAAAAAAAGAAACCTATGGATAACTCTGTCTCATTTGAAGAATAATCCCTTGAGAGGTCTTCCAAAAAAGGGCATAAATCTCTTAAGAAGGTTCGGGAAGAAGAAGTCAAACGTCTGAAAATGCAAGGCAGTCAAGCTACAATAAAGATGTCAATTGGCAGGAATACACACGCTAGACCTATAAAAGGAGGCCCTCTACCTTCTGTCATTAATAAATAATGCACATTGTCTCTTGGAATTGCAAGGGGTTGGGAAATCCTTCAAAAGATGACGCTGTAAAAGACCTCATAAAAATGGCTTCACCCGATGTTCTTTTGCTCCAAGAGACAAAAATAGAAGAGGAAACTCTATTCTCCTTAAGCAAAACAAAATGGAAAAAGAATACAGGGAAGGAAGTGAGTGCACGAGGTTCATTTGGTGGACTTTCAACCCTGTGGACAGAGGAAATGTTTTCAATGGTAAACTTGTTTGAAAGACAGCACTGGATATTTACTAAGATCAGGCATATTCCAAGTAAGATCTCTCTTGCTATTTTTAATCTTTATGTTCCTGTAAAATTTTTAGAGAATAAATAATGTTGGAATTCTCTTGCAGAATTTGTTGCTACATATGCACCCTCAAATATCATTATGGTTGGCCATCTTAATATTACAATGGATCCCAAAGAAAAAAAAAGGAGTCGTCTATGGGAGGGACCCAATGCATAAATCGGTAGAGAATTTTATTCAATTATGGTATATGTTAGATTTTAAGCCATAGAAAGGCAGATATACTTGGACTAACAATAGATCAGGAGCGGCCAACATCTCAGTAAGATTGGATCGCTTCTTGGTTCAAAGCTCTTTTCTGTTGGAGAAAAAAATCATCTCCTCTAGCATTCTGCCCAAATTTTCTTCGGATCATAAGCCAATAATGCTATAGCTTGACGATGAAGAAGACCTTGGGCCCATACCCTTTCGGTTTAGTCCACTCTGGATAGACCATGAAGTATTTAAGAACACAATTTATAAGTCATGGATTATCCCAGTCACAGGATCGCTAAGTTATGTTTGGGAGAAAAAATAAAAAACGCTCTTAAGGAGTGGGTCAAAAAATCACTTAAATCTCCAACAATTGACTAAAAAGAGGCTCTGGAAAAATTGGAGGAGATTCAAATGGAAATGGAAGAAAAAGAAATTACCTCTGCTATGCTGGAAAAAGAGCAACAAGCACAGTTTAACTCCTTCCGAGGTTTTAAAGCAAGAAGAAGAATACTGGAGATTGAAGTCTCGCAACATATGGTTGAAATCGGGAGATCGTAATACCTCATTTTTCCACAGACAATATAGAGCTAGACTCTCCCTTAATCACATTTCGGAAATATCCTCCTTGACAAGTGAAACTTTTAAAGGCGATTCTCAAATAAAGCAGGTGGTTGAAACACATTTTTAGGGTCTGTTTAGAGAAGATGGTTTAATTGAAGATGATTTAACTTCAGAATTTTTGTCCAATATCCCCTCTTTGGTCAGTGAGGAGGAAAATGGAGATCTTATAAAGCCTTTTATGAAGGAAGAGATCATTGATGTTATATGGTCTACGGAACCGAATAAAGCCCCAAGTCTAGACGATTTCTCTTTTCATTTTTATAGAGTTTGTTGGCTAGTAATAAAAAAAGATCTTCTCATGACTATCAAATCCTTTCAACTAAAAGCCAAAGTTGGTGGATGCACCAACTCCACCTTCCTTGCATTAAATCCTAAAGAAGTCAATCCAACTTCTTTTGAAAGATTCAGTCCAATTTCACTTTGCGACGCCTCTTATAAAATCTTTTCTAAACTCTTAGCTAATCGGCTCAAGCCTCTACTAGGGAAGTTGATCTCCCCTCTTCAAGGTGGGTTTGTCAAAGGGAGACACATTCTGGATAATGTGATTCAATTTCAAGAAGCAATGCATTCCAGCTTTCAAAGACAGGAGAAAGGCATGTTAATCAAACTTGATATGGCAAATGCGTTTGATAGGATATGGCTATCCTTCCTTTACAAAGTTCTTCATATGTTTGGATTCAGCTCTTCTTTTGTAAATTTGATAAAAGATTGCACGAATAAAAATTAGATAACACCATTAGTAAATGGTAGACCAACAAACTTCTTTCAAGCAACCAGGGGTCTTCATCAGGGCTACCCACTTTTGTTGTTCCTGTATATTCTGATGGTTGGTGCGTTGAGCAGAAAGTTATCTGCAGGAAAAAATTATGGGATTATTCCGAGCATCAAGTCAACAAGAGGGGTAGACTCTATCAATCATGGTCTCTTTGCGGATGACTCACTGCTCTTGCGAGGGGCTTCACTAAGGATGGCAAGAGCCTTTAAAGAAATTCTATAAAACCTGTGTCTTATTTTGAGAGCTCTTATCAACAATAGAAAGAGCGCAGTGTATGGTTGGAATATCAATCACTCAACAATTGTGAATATATCACACATTTTAGAATTTTTTGGATATGACACATGGGATTAGATTAAATATCTGGGTCTTCCATTGACCCTGGGCCAAAACAAACCTTATCTTTGGCTGGAAATAATCAGTAAGATAAAAACAAAAATTGCCTCGTGGGGTGGTCAATGACTTATGAAGGAAGGGAAGCTTATTACGATTAAGTCAATACTATCAGCTCTTCCAATATATCAATCCTCTCTTCTTCTTGCTCCAAAAGCAATTATGGACCAAATTTCCAAGCTAATTCGAGATTTCCTCTGGAGAGGCGGAAAAGGAAATCATAATAGAATGCATCTAGATAAATGGGATATTGTTAAAAGACATGTTTTAGAAGGTGGATTACAAATCAGAGATCCGAGCTTGGCAAATCTCGCTATGGGAGGAAAAATTCCGTGGCAACTCTTCTCTAACCAAAAACACCTAGTTAGTAAAAAATTATGGAAAAAATATCTTTATGGAGGAACACTGAGAAATCTACATGTAACAAATACTACCAAAGGTTCTCTAACTTGGAATTTATGCAGAAGAGGGATAAAAAAAATTCAGCAGCAGTTATATCGCATTCCAGGGAATGGAAGAAAAATTCCACTATGGGATGATAATATAAAAGGACACGCCCCATTAAAAAATGAAATATCCATCTCTGAGATCAAGCTCTGGATAGTCAACAAAGGTTTCTTAAGGCTTGCAGATATTTCAATGTGGGACAGAACAGGAATTAACTAGGTAGCGTGGAACTTCCCATAATTGCCAGGATGGCTCAACGCTCAAAATTTTTTGTTGTTGATAAAATTGACAGGGTCATCTCTAGTTCATTCATCAATCATGGACACGTGGGGATGGGGAAAAACATGTAATTATACAGCAGCTCAAGGTTTCTTTGCATTAATGTCAAATCCGATTCCATTGCAAAATGCCTTTTTTTGGAAATCCATTTGGAATTATCTAAGTATTCCAAAGGTTAATTTTTTACGTGGATATTAGTGCATAAGAAAGCACTAACAGGTGAAAACCTGTCAAGAAAGGGATTCTTAGGACCATTCATATGTTTCCTTTGTAATCAAGCCACAAAGACTTCAAACCACATGTTTGTTGACTATGTTTTTACTCAGAAGGCTTGGGCGCATATATTAAGTGGTTTACCGGTTATTGCACCTTCGAAAATCGAAATTGTCAGTCTATTTGCAAGCTGGAATTCAAGGTACCCATGAAATCTCTCAAACATTCATGAATGGAGGAAAATTTGGCAAGTCATTCCAAATTTTTTATGGTGGAAACTCTGGTTAGCAAGAAATGAAATGATTTTTAACAGTAAGCCCTCGAAACCAGAAATAGTAGCAACAAAAGCAAAGGCTATGCTATTGCAAGTTGTGGGAAATCAAAATAAAATTGATCCCATAAAATTCACAGCTGATCATAAATGGCTTGGTTTGCTGCAGTCGGTTAAAATTCAGATGGTTTCTGGCAGACCTTTTACCAAACCAAAATGGCTTGTGAGACTTCTAGAACAAAGAATTTACAGAATGGTGGCAAAGACAAAATAAAGTCTCAGTATTCTTCGATGGAGCATCCAAAGGAAATCCGGGGAAATCCGGAGCAGGGGGAATGATATACTACCCAGGAGGAAAGTTAGAAGCCAGTTTCAGCTGGGGTTTAGGACAAAGCACGAATAATCAAGCAAAAATATCTTCTCTTTTAAAATCCTATCAACTTGCGAAGGAAGCTAGACATGACGACCTCCAAATATTTGGAGTTTCAGAAATTCTAATCAAAGTTTTAAATTCTGATAAAAAGTTCAACAATCTAAGCTTGAACGTGACTATGCAAAGGTTGCATTTCATCTTGTTAGACTTTGTCTCTGTTACCTCTCATCACATGCTTTGAGAATTCAATAAGAAGGCGGACTTCAAAGCTAATCAGGGTTGCCAACTACCTACATGAATGCTAAGTTTGAATGAAGAACCTAGCTTGATGCATCAAATTCCATAAGAGAGAAATGATGGGTGCTGCCAAATGTACTAACCTAGGAAATGAGTCGTTTTGGAAATAAGGAACTGTATATCTTGGAATATATGTAAATTGGACTAAAGGCCCAACCAAGTTTTTTTAATACAAAAAAAAAATTTAGTTAAAAAATATATATATACATTTAAGTTATAATCTTGCTCTCTCAAGCAGGTAAATACAAGTGATACTTGATCAATGAAGCTAGACAGAGTAGTAGGTTTTTCTTCTTGATGAAGCTCTACAGCTAATCGAGGCACTCTTATACCAACAAGCTCAAGCGCTCTTCTACCATAGGTATTGAATCCCAAGTGCTTGACTGCCTTAGCTTTCAAAATGTACTGTACTTTATGTATTCTCATCATATGGGGCATCTCCTTCCTTATGACTAGATTTCAATATGCTACATCCTTATTCTTCGTGTTACTAATTCTTCGTATGGGGTTGGGGTCTTCTTCTTTCTTTGGCTTTCGCCTTGGTGGGGTGCTTACTTTATAGTAACCATCCAAGCCAAGGTAAATAAGGGTATGGTAAGGCTTGGCCTTGGGTGGGGTACTTACTCTATGCCATCCAACTAGAACAAGATAAATAGGCAAGGGAAGGCTTGGCCTTTACTATCTCTTTGCATTAGAGACCAAGGGATTTATCACTCACCCGATTGTAAGGCTACTCACCTAATAATTAACTTGGAATTGAGGTGATCTTGGGGCAAGGTAACCTCAATTGGTTGTAGAGGTGATCTTGGAGCAGATTAGCTCACCTGATCATAATCTTGAGAGGGTGAGAGATTTCTCAGTCACTTGACCTCGAGAAGGTGAGGGATCATCGAGTGAGTAATCAAATCCTTGGCATCTCTTATTGGAGCTTTTTTTTTCTTTTTTGAGAAGCTTATTAGATTTTACCAAGCATGGGAAATACTTGTTGTGTGAGGGATTTATTTTTATTCTAAACAAAAAGATCAACACTAAAAGGTCAAGATTAATCATTTATATTGTAATAACATATTCTCAAAGAGCCAAACATTTTGGTGGAGCATTATGTTGGGACTCACCTTTGTCTCATTGTTGAATTTTTTGTTAAAGTAAAAACATTAGGTATATGTGTTTGTCCATAATCGTAAAGTGTGCCATGGCTCTAAAAAATCACTAGTTTTTAATTAGAAATCTATCCATTGCCAGTGCTTTATTCCAAAGATCCTAAGAATCCATGCTAGTATCGAATTACATTAGATGGAACGGGCGATATTTGAAACATCCTTAGCTCTTTTAGAAGTTGGCTTAGTTTTGGGAGAACATTGTCCCAATGTTGGTAATATGGTTGACATTTAAAAAATGTACTATATAAGGATTTGTGTGTATAAAGACTATTGGAGTTGTTTTTTCCCAATAAAAATGGCACAAGGAAGAGGTCATTAAAGAAGTCAAGGGGATTAAAACAATCTCAAACTACCACAAGTATCTAATGTGAATAACGAGCACAACCAACAAGGTCTTGGACAACGAGTTAAGGGTGCACAAGGAGAGAGGCCATTGAAACCCTTAGCTAACTGTATCACAACCTTAGTAGAGATATAAACTCCAATGTAACCAATTACTAACATCTTGAGATGAAGAGTAAAGAGTGAAGATGTAGTGAGGAGTATATGAGAGAAATATCTCCTAAGTCGGTATGAAGACAATATAACTCCATCATGGCACTAAAGAGAAAAAAATGGATACAAGAGAGGGTCTCAAGATGGGCACCAATTGTCTATTGACACTTGTTGTAAAAATGATAAATGCAACACTCGTATTGTATTGCATGAAAGAAGCGAGTGGGATATATTGAGACGATGTTTTTTGACACACTTACAAGACCTTGAGATTATGACTCTAATTATGGGAGATGCTAGAACATGCACTAAAAAACCAAATACATTTATCATAGTTTGGCTCGTTATAATTGATTTGACTTACATATTTATATTTAACAACATCAACAATGATGTGATAAGTTGTTTACTGTGTATTAAAAAGATAGGCATTTTGACACACTAAAAATTGGTATAAATCCTAAGTCAAGTTGTATATAATGTGTGTGCATGTTAGCATGAGTTGTTGCACATATCATTGCTCTTTCGTGGAAAAATATTACCGTCTACCAATGTATTTTAGGCCACGCCACTGGGGCCTGTAGATGAATGTTCAAGAGGTGTGATTGCAGGTGATCCAAAATGGATTAATATATAATTTGTCATATATTTTGGTGCTTTATGGGTAGAAAGATTGGGTGAATTAGCTTGTAGGACCCATTTTAAGGGCAAGTCTCACTTTGCAGATTTGGGGTCCAAAACGTTTTGGGTCCTATCTAAGGGTTTAATTGATGCTTTTTGGGGTCAAAAGCTTAACACTTATGTAATTCCCCTTGACGTTATTCTACACTCCGATACCTTTCCAATGGTCCAATAATTGCCTCAAACAGAGTTCGTATGAGGAAGTTATGCCTCTCTCAAGTCGACCTATCCAATTAACCACCATGGTACCAAATGCATTCCACGTCAACTCTCATTTCTCACACATGCAAAGCTAGATCCGTGCAGACTTTCAAAAACATTCTAGAAGTTCCAAAACCGTACTCGTAATCAGAAGTTGGGGCATGCAAAAAACGCTAGAACTAACCCTAAACGACTATTGGGCTATGTTAAATACTAGGCAGTAAGGAAAAGAAGGGGTTCCATTCTTATGATATTATTTTTTTGTTCGATAGCTGAGCAACAACATGAGAGTGGATATTAGATCATAACTGAAAAACATATCTATGGTACCCAAGAGACAATGCAGAGTCAAAAATTCCTTAGTAGATCTACAAGAAGAGATGTCATGGACACCAGGAGCATCATCATCAAAACAAGTCAAATATCCTTGAGATTATACTCTGACAATAAAACCTACTGTGGTATTTGATGCCTTACTAAAAGTGCAAGATAAATATGTACCAGCACAAAAGGTCCCAGAAGTATTACTTATTAATGAAGGTTTTCTTGGACAATTCTACAAATTTCAATTTGTGGATCATGACATTACTGATGATGAAAAGTTTTTGGAGCTAGTTAACAAAAACTACATGGTTAGGAAGTTCAAGTCAAACCCTAATGCACCAATTGTACTAGAAATTCAGACATGGGAAAATGGGTTGATGAAATCAAGAATTTTAAACCGGTTGGAAGTCTTGCATTTTGGCAAGACCCCACAAGTCAAGATGTGTGCAAAAATTATTTTGTCATGAGCGCATGGCGGGTTCCTATGGCTGAACAAGTCTATAAATAGAGATGTTGATCTAATAGAGCATATCACAACTCTACCAACCATAAGAGAATATGTTAACCCTATTTTAAACCAGAGTCGAGAGAAACCCCTTAAACATAAGGTAATTGAGAAGTTTGGAACCTTGATGGATAGCAAAGGGTTTTCAGTGGTGCACATAGATTACAAAGCATCGAGGTTTGCAGTTCAAATTATAGCATGCAAACTATTCCAAAAGAATCGTCAAGATCAATTCTTTGTTGCAATTATTGGCCACAATAAAGTGCATGGAGGGAGTACATATGAATTGGTCAACATTTATGTTGAATGAATTTCTGGATGATTGTCTTAAATCACAAGAAAAAGGTACACCTTTTCACTATACTTGGTTATTCATATATATTGCACTAGTAAGGTGGAAGGAACTATAAGGCAACCCATTCTTTGATAGAAACATGAAACCATTCCTAGTGGCAAGGTATGCAAATTTATGGTTTGCCAATAATAAGTGCAGACATATAGATAACAATATTAATTTATTTTGTACAATGAAGAAATTGGGGTTATTTTAGATAATACACCCCATATATAGATGCATTTAGTTGAATCATATAAGAAATTTTATGAATTCAAAATAGGGATGCATCACACCTATATTCAGGTCAGAAGGGATCCCCACAGGCAATGGATAAAATCCATGTTCATCTTCTCTGAAGAAGATCTTACACAGATCATAAACAATTAGGATCCTACATGGCGAGTCCCAGTAACAAAGGAAGAAGAGGTTGTATAAAAGGAAGATTATGATATCCCATGAGTTACAGAGAAGGGGACTGAAGGTACATATAATCCTAATAATGAGGCACAACCATCTGCACAAACTAAGAAATGGTCAGAAAAGGACTCAACTTGATGAGTCATCTAAGAAAAAGAGAAAGTCCTTCAAACCCATTATCACTAGAACATTAACAAAGGATGATATGGAGCAAATTGGTTGGGAGATTAAAAATGCCACCAAGGAGGTAATGGAGAAAGTGGTTACAAAGGAATAATTTGAAGATCTTTCTATAAAGCAAGAATAAATTCTCTTAAGGCTTGAAGAAGAATTAACCGACTTGAAGCAGTTAACAGATATGACTAAAAGGGAGGAAGGACAAAGTAGTGTGGAAACACACATAGGAGCACAATTGGGCAGTACACAAACACCCATTGTTACATATACATATGTAATACCTTGAGGCATGGGTGCAACAATTCCTACACTACTTCTAGGAGAAACAGATGAGGAAATGGGACCTCTAACAACTACTCCTAATGATGGTGCAAAAATATTATGTGCTAGAACGCTAGACACTATGCCTTGTTCACTCCTCCCATGGGAGTGTTAAATATAGGAGTTGAGGTGCCCCCATCCCCTGAACTATCACCATCATTGCTCATATTTACAACTTAGTATAATGGAGATGATTGTGCAATGTCAATTCAACTATCAAAATCACATGTCTAGAAAAATGAAGGACTTGAGTAACTAGTGGTAGGATCATCAAAATCTACTAAAACTGTAGGTTTGGTCAAATCCTCAATCTCAACTAAATCGATCTTTTCAAATATTGGGGAAGATGGATCCCTCGGAGGCACCTTAGTCTCATAGTCACTTTGATACCTTCCCTATGATGGTTCGTCCAAATTGCTAACTCCTTCCTCTCTTTCCTCTTCTACATGGTTGTTTGGGATTGATGGGTTATCTTCGTTAAGATCTGGAGGGGAGGGTTCCAAATTATCCAGTATGTGCCTCTTTGTAAGAAACTTCACCCACTCAGGTGAGAGGCCTCTAGTCCTTTTGGACCAATGGAGAAGTTAACCAACTACCTTGACTCAGAATGGAAGAACCTTTCAATGTAGTAATAAACCAAAAACACACCACTAGGAAAAATTATTATAAGATACAATAAAGAAAAATGCTCTCCCAAATACAAATTAATGAAGAGATAGATTAGTGCCTTCGATAGGTTATCCTATGATGATCAAGGTCCAACTTAAACTTATGAAGGTGAGAGAGACATTTACGATAGCCTTCACATAATAATAAACCATGATGCAAGTGCCCTCGTGAAGGTGAACACACTCCAAGGAAGCTAAGGTGGAGATTATGCATCTTTCCCATGTACAATAAGCATTTCCCACTTGCAATCACCTAGAAGGATCCTATGATATGAAACTAAGGACACCACTTCACAATTAATAGTAGGAACACTCATGGGTCAAGCTCTCACATATGGGAAAGGAACATAGGACACAAGTCCCATACTTGAAGCCTATGTTATTTGATTGTCACTCTGAGGACTTTTCAATCCAACAAAATCCCCAAACACACAAAATTCCACTAAATGCAAGGAGAGGGGATAATCTCTCATCAACACCTATATTGACCTTGTGCTTGACGCATGTGTTAGATGCACTTTCCCAAGAAGTACTTCTTGCTCCTAATGGGTTTTGACACTCTCTAGTTAAATCTTAGTTTTATTTTATAACCAAGGACATAAGACCTATATTAGTGTTGGTTTCTAGAAAGAAAATAATCCTATTTATTTTTAATTGAATTACATTTAAAGACCATTTCTATTTCAATTAGGAAAAAATGAGGAAAGTAAATCGTTTACAAGATGCAATGTCATTTCTTGATACCAAGAATATTGCGTGAACACTCACTTTTCATTCTGCAATGTCCCTGTATCTAATTCAACTTTGTGTACTATAGGCACAACCATTCAATAAATCAAACAATCAAATTCACTACTTTGCTTTCACTTTTCACAGTCTCAATCTAAAATATATTTAAATATTAAAATGAATATTGCAAGCAACAAATCTATACCAATATGCTATAATTTTTTCATGCAAATTCTCATAAGGGATGCAAATGCAAATCGAAGACTTTACCTACAATGCAAGAGAACTATTAAAATTATGCAACTTTATGTTACAATGATCCACCCTTATGATTCGAGGTCTATAATTTATTTCCTTGAGCATATTTACCCATCCCCTTAGAGACCCAAATGAGAAAACCAACTTCAAATGGTTTCTTATTCTTATTTCGACAATCTTTGGTTACAATGCAACTCATGGCTCTTTCAAATCCTCCATATTTGGGCCAAAAGAGATAATCAAATAAAAAATAGATACAAGAAATCTAGCAGTCTTGGGATGGGCAAGAGGCTAACCTTTCAATTCCCATTCCACTCTTTCCTATTTTTATTTTATATTTTGCAGTAATATACGAGTAAATATACAAAATACCAAGTTTGTATTCCATTCCCCCGATAGATAAGTTTGTATTAATGTAAGAGTAAATATACAAAATACAAAGTTTATGGTCTACCACTACAACTTGTGCTTTTGAATAGAATATGATATTGCCACTTATTCTTCCTGTTGATGTATTTGTAACTTCAGAATGTATTCACTTGTATATCTTATGTATTGTACCCCGATGTTTATTCCGGGAAGTGTCTGTAATGTATTTGAGTCATGTCATGCCCTAATGTTCTTATAGGGAGATTCAATAATGTAAACAAGTCATGTAAAGTCATTGTGGGTAACCCTCCTATTGATCAAGGGTTAAAGTCCCCACAGTTGTGGGGCACTAGGGTTATTAGACTCTCCTAGAGATGTCGGCCCTAGTAAGTAATTGTTAAGTGTGTCCGACATGTTAAAGTGGACATTAAGCGAACGAAAGAATATAAATAGAGAGTGAGCCTCTCTATTTATCACACACACACACACACTCACTGGGGCACATGAGTGAGAGAGAAGAAGCTAGGATCAGAGAGAGAGACTACTGCTGTCGGGAGATCATCTTTATGTTTTCGGGTTTTACTTTTGGTGTTGATTCTATCTTTGTGGAAGTTTCGGGGTTTTCTCCTTTATGGTTTCCCCGAGGAAAATTCTGTGTGTCTCTTGTCTCTTGTGTTTATTGCTGTGCATGTTATTCTCTCAGTTAAAAATCCTAAGATCATAATGCTAGCTTGAATGATAAAATTCTAACATGGTATCATAGCTAACATGAGAAGAAGACATTGCGCAGCTACAGAAGCTAGGGCTTCGTATTTTTTTGGGGTCTCTCTCCACAATCCATCAGCAAAAGTATGCTAAGCTAACTCTCCATTGTAGGGCGCATCTTTCTGTCGAAGCGGAATTCGATTCCGAGCATTTTCAGTTTTTGGTGTGGGAAATTAGGGCTTGTTACAGAAGAAGAATTTTTGAGTGAGCCCAGCAATTTCTCTCCTCATCAAAATCGAAGTTTAGAGACCTGGGTCAAGATTTTTGGTTGGGTATAACTCCGGGAAAGTCAACCCTAGTTTGACCTCGAGCCAAAAAAACCCTAAAATACTAAAACTGATAAGTTTTGGTACATTCACTATATATCGGGATTGGAGAAGGATCAAGAGCTGAAACTTTCATAGGCCAAAGATAAAATCCTGATTTACACTATGTCCAAAGTTTAGCCTCATATTCACTATATTCTAGGAGATATGATCCCTCCAATTTAGGGTTCCAACCTCTTCCAGGATTCATCCCTAAACAGGACACCTGGGGAGAATCACTATATCTTGGGATGCAAAGGTCCAAATGAAATTTCTAAAGATGTTCCAGAAAGGGCACGGACTGTACTTTCTATGGTCCAAGTTTTAGACCTAGAAGATAAAACAATGACATGTGGCAGTCCGTACAACTTCACTATGTTGAACAGTCCTGAAAGAGGTCACCTTGGGAAAACGCTCATAAGTCCCAATTGGTGAAACCAATTCTGATGAAACCTATGGTGTTGGAATAGGGATAGGCGAGGCTACCTTAGTACAAGGTTTTAGACATAGAGGAGCATTAATTTCATATATACCGCAGAAATAGTATCAGGCATTTCTGTAGAAGAAATCAGAAAACTAGGGCTTCCTGTTCCGGTAGCTTCCCTCCACTGTTTTCAGAAAAGAAGTACATTGGAAAGCTCACCTTGAAGAGGTCTATATTTCTAGCCAATCAGATCTGAAAGATTCCAAGTTTTCAAAATTAGGGTTTCTCTAACAAACCCTAGATCAGCCAGCTCTGGAACCAGGACGAACACCTCAAATTGGTAAGATCTAATCTTTTGTTATTTTGATTTGAGGTTCTCATTTCAAAGTGATCTATCGCATTAGCTTGATGATAATATTGGTGAAGTTGATAACTTCCAAGCATGGAAGTATATGATCTCTTTGAAGAAAATGAATTGGACACCTACATGAGTAGAGAGGTTCCAGTTCCAGAGGGAGATGAGGCTCTAAGCCTTACACAAGAATAACTTGGTCAAGGCCAAGAAGATCATTGTGATTCAATCATGGATCAACTTATACCACAAGTGTCTTCCCTAAAGACATCGAAAGAGATGTTTCATTCCTTGACCAAGCTATTTGAAGGGAAGAACATAAATCATAATATGACTTTGAGAAAATAGTTGAAGAATGTGAAGATCCAGAATGCAGAGACCATACAATCATACTTTACGAGGGTCTCTCAAATCAAAGAACAACTTGTAGCAAAAGAAGAAGAAATGGAGAATGCAGAAGTGGTGATAGCCACCTTGAATGCCCTCCCAGGATTATGGGAATCCATTCATGCAAGGAATGTGTGCTAGAAGGAAGTGATTACTTTTAGTAGACTCTAAGAAGAAGAAGAAGCTTGACTCATAATAAGAGAAGAGAAGATGGGAGGAACTGAAGATCAAGCTCTCACCATCCAAAGAAGATCCCTCAAGCGATGAGGAATATGAAGGACTCAATTCTTGAAGAGCCTCTTATCCATCTTGAGCATTTGGATAAGAAATGATGCTGTTATGAATGAAGAAGATGATGAAGCTGAAAGGAGTCTACCCACGAAACAAATAAAGATAAGTATTCAATTGTCATTTCATGATATTGTTTTTGTTATGCATTTGTTTATATTCAGTTGATGTATTATGCATAATAGAATGTTTGCATTAATTACAGTATACTACTAATATGAATATGATGGGTAAGTAGCTCATGGTTCTATACAACTCTCCATTGCTACTTATCTAGAATGAAACCTCTTTTCTGACATATTGGATTAGTGCACAATCTCAATGTTGTCCTGGTAGAGATGGAAGACATCTAGAAAGTTTCCGTGAGATATGGATGGATGTTGTATTCGCTAAAGTAGTTGCATGATCGTATATTTGTGCATAAGAATATTGCCATTATGAATATTCCTTATAAAATGTTTCTAACCGTACAAATGCATTTGACTTGTTGGAAAGTTCGCATACATAATCGCCTACAAGCAAAGAAGGATGAGACTTGTTCCGAAGAACAAGTGACGATAGTTCAAGATGAAGAATAATATGATGAATGCAGCGACATCATTGATGCAAAACCTTCCAGCTATGAAGAAGTAACCAAGAAGAAAGGGAAGACCAGTTCAAGAAGAATGATGACTAGGATGCAATATCGATACATGAAGGGAAGTTCATAGTTCCATCATGCAGTAGATGGAAACATCATGGGATAAAAGGTAAGATTCGTAGCATGAGGCTTCTCACAAAAAGAAGGCATAGACTACGAAGAGACATTTGCAGCCAGTGGGAGTTGAGACACATGACAGGAAGAATCATGTGTGCAAATGAAAGAAGGCCTTGTACGAGCTCAGAAGACACCCATGGGATAACACATACATGAGGAGCTTGATGAAGATCTGAACCTTTGCTACAAGGTCGAAGATGAAATTCTATAGAGGATGACAAGCTCACAGATGGGTGCAAAAAGAAGTTTTGAAAAATTTCAAGATAGAGGAACTTGGTATCTAGTGATCCTATATGGATACCTAGAATATTAGTAGCAGAGGAAGCTACTTGTCACTCTGGTAAATAATGTTTCAGTGCATAGAGTACGAAAGATAGAGCGAGTATGATGCTCTACTTCAAAGGGAGTGACTACAGAAGATCCCAAGGTTCGACATGGTACAACAGGATGGATAGCTTACTGATGACTCTAGGCTTTACCGAGAGTAAAGCGGATTCCAACTTTTGCTTCAAGGTTGAAGGTAGAAGACCAGTGATACTCCTATTATATGTCGATGACTTGTTCCTGACAGAAAAGAGGAACTCATTAAAGTTGCAAGAAGGAGACTTGTTGCTGAGTTTGAGATGAAGGACTTGGATATGATGCACTATTTTCTAGGCATGGAGGTGTGGCAGAATGCAGATGGAATTTCCCTGGGACAAGGGAAGTATACGGTAGAGATCCTGAAGAGGTTTGGGATGATGGATTGCAAGGCCATGACCACACCTATGGCATCGGACCTGAAGCTATTGAGTGATGCTTCATCAGAAGCGGTTGATGCTACGATGTATTGTCAGATGATTGGGACCTTGATGTACCTGATGAATATGAGACCAGATATTTGCTTTGCTGTGAACACCTTGAGCCAGTTCCTGACAGATCCGAGACATGTTCACTTGATTACTGTAAAGCATATTCTGAGGTACCTGAGGGGTACATTTGATTATGGGCTCAAGTATGAGGCGAATCAAAAGATTAACCTGGAGGGTTATGTTGATTCAGATTGGGCAGGAAGTGCCATCGATAGGAAGAGCACTTTAGGGTGTTGCTTCAGTATGGGATTAGGTGTGATCTCTTGGTTTAGCAGGAAGCAATCCTGTGTGGCACTGAGTATAGTAAAGCAGAGTATGTCACAGCTTGTTCAGCTAGTTGTGAGCCAGTATCGCTGAGGAAGCTACTATCTGATTTATTTGATCTCCAGTTAGATGCTACTTGTATATATTGCAACAACCAGAGTTGTGTGGAGTTGTCGGAGAACCCGATGTTCCATGACAATTCAAAGCACATCGAGATCAAATATCACTATATCAGGGATATGGTGCAGAGAGGAGTAGTGAAGCTCTAGTATGTTGCGACGGATGAACAGATAGCTGATGTGTTGACGAAGCCATTAGCCAGAGTGAAGTTTGAGTACTTTAGGGAGAAGCTTGGTGTTCTCCAGATCGAGGTTCCCTCCAAGGGGAAGTGATGAGTCCGTGAGCCATTCTGACATGGTGAGAGGTTTGGTTCCTTCCATGGTCAGATGTAAGGGTTTAGCCATTCTATCATGGTGAGAGGATTGGTTCCTTCCATGTCAGATGTGAGTGCTGAGCCATTCTGATGTGACTGTAGGATTGGTTCCTACATGATCAGATATAAGCGCTGATTGCCATTGTCAGTTACCAGGAACCCTTAGTCTGGGACTGAGATCCATTCTGACATGGGGGCAGGCTGGGCCCTCCCATGGTCAAATGTAAGGGCTAGGCCATTCTGACATGATGGTGAATGTGTTCCTCTCATGGTCAGATGTGAGTGCTGGGCGTGCCATTCTGACATGGGGGCATGCCGGGCCCTCCCATGGTCAGATATAAGTGCTGGACGAGCCATTCTGACTTAGGGTCAGATATAAGTGCTGAAGAAGACCTACATGGAGGCTAGGCCTACAACTAGCATGAAAAAGGGTTGGCTCTATAGAACTTCTTGTGACGATAAGAATCATTAGATAGCACCAATGATGATGATCCAGATCCAATGATGATCTAGATCCAGTGATGATCCAGATCCAGTGATGATGATCCAATAGTGATGATCCAGATCCAGTGATGATGATCCAACAGTGATGATCCAGATCCAGTGATGATGATCCAATAGTGATGATCCAGATCCAATGATGATGATCTAGCAGTGATGATCCATATCAAGTGATGATCTAGATCCAGTGATGATGATCCAGATTGAGTGATGATGATCCAGATCGAGTGATGATATAGATCCAGTGATGATGATCCAAATCAAGTGATGATCCAGATCCAGATGAAGATGAATTGAAGATGAAGATGACTTGAAGATGAAGATGACGAGAACTCAATGATGATCCATATGATACAGAGAAGAAGACTTGTGCTGATAAATTGTGTCAAGAGAATACCTTCCTAGTTAAGAGGGAGTGTTGATGTATTTGTAACTTCAGAATGTATTCACTTGTATATCTTATGTATTGTACCTCGATGTTTATTTCGGGAAGTGTCTGTAATGTATTTGAGTCATGTCATGCCCCGATGTTCCTATTGGGAGATTAAATAATGTAAATAAGTCATGTAAAGTCATTTTGGGTAACCCTCCTATTGATCAAGGGTTAAAGTCCCCACAGTTGTGGGGTACTAGGGTTATTAGACTCTCCTAGAGATGTCAGCCCTAGTAAGTAATTGTTAAGTGGGGCCGACATGTTAAAGTGGACATTAAGTGAACGAAATAATATAAATAGAGAGTGAGCCTCTCTATTTATCACACACACACACTCACTCATTGGGGCGCATGAGTGAGAGAGAAGAAGCTAGGATCAGAGAGAGAGACTACTACTGTCGGGAGATCATCTTTATGTTTTCGGGTTTTACTTTTGGTGCCGATTCTATCTCTGATGAAGTTGCGGGGTTTTCTCCTTTATGGTTTCCCCAAGGAAAATTCTTTGTGTCTCTTGTTTCTTATGTTTATTGCTGTGCATGTTATTCTCTCAGTTAAAGATTCTAAGATCATAATGCTAGCTTGAATGATAAAAACTGAACACTTCCAACCTAACATCCAGGGCAATCCAAACACACCCTGCCATACTGAGAGAGATCATTATATTCTTAATGATATTTATTAATCCAAATAGATAATATAATATATTGCACTGATTTCAATAAGGAGGAAGTGTCATTCATTCTCCACGAAATATTAAGAGAAGAGATAGACATAGAAATAGATTATATATTCCCAATTCCAAAGCTAAGGAGAAACCATAATAGAAACAATGAAGCATGCATCTAAGCTAGCTTACAACCTATCAACAACTCAAGCAACATCATCCACAGAGGAATCATAGGTTATAATGGTGGCAGAGGAAATCCTAGATACTCTAGGTGCGGATACAGATTGAGACAATTATTGTTGGGCCCAGGGAAAGGAAAGCATAATTCATTTAGAATTATGCTTAAGTATGGAAAGGAACTAAGGAAAAAGAAGAGAAAGGAGTTGCTATAGAGGAAATGATAGAAGAAAGGAATAACAAATGAGGCGCGACAAAAGTAGAGAAAGAAGAAGGAGTTAAGGAAAGAAGCAGTTCAAGAGGAAACCGCAGAAGATGTGTGATAGAAGAAGAGGTGCGACAAAAGAAGAGATGTGACAAAAGGAAGGGATGTGACAAGGAAAGGTGTGATAGAATAATAGTACCAAGATGCGTGCAAGTGGTATATTGGCTAGAAAATGACAGTAGAGTATAACGAATAGAAACTGACAGGGTATAAAGATCATTGGTACGAGGTCAACTAGAGATAACGAAAGCCGCACATATGAAGGTATATTTGTAAGTCAGGTCATTAGTGCCTACTGTTAGGTGTCACCAGAACATGAAAGACAACCCATTGGCTAAATATAGGAAGTAAGCTGAGAACCTGACAGGTAAAGAGTGTGTAACAAGTTTGTAAAAGAGTCTATAAAAGGAATAACCCAAGTTGTATGCGGGTTAGCCTCTCCACTGATAGCTTCTCTGTATTTGTTGTCTGTTAGTTGTTGCTAAGTGATTTGAGTTGAAGAATCATTAGCTGAGTGCATATAAATGTAGGAGACATTGAGTCGATCCAAGCTGTGTGTAGATTGTTAGTAGAGTCAAGTAGAGAGGGAATAGAAGAAAATATCAGAGAGCATGAGAGGGAGGAAGAGTCCATGTAGATAAAGAAGAAGATCTAGAACAGAGTCTATAGCCTAGTGCGTGGACAAAAGGTGCATACATTTCTCATGCTAGATGAAGAGAACCTTTTTGGTTTTTGCTCGGATGGGTTTCCATGTTAATTACTGTGTTGAATGTATGAATGATGAATGTGTTTAAGATGCATGTATATATGTTGTTGTGAGTGAATGTCTACGTATTTGAATATAAAGAGTGTATTGATGTCGGTTGCACTGTTATTATGAATGTGTGAATGTACTTATGTTGCATTGGGTTGTAATATAATACTTGTATAAGGAGGAATCATGTCGTAGCTTGGTTGTGTAGAATAACTATCAAAATCCCACCCATCAACCTTCGTTGAGCACCTTGGCGTGTTTCCAAGGAACATGAAATACCCCACCCAACTACGGAAACTTGGTTATGGAAGTTACCCATCAAAGGAATATATCTCGGGTGAGACTCCATCTGCGTCGCAGGTGCTACTGGTTGAGCCTTGATATGATCGACTGATATCTTGGTATTTGTTGCGTTAAGCAGAAGGGACTAAACTTGAGTCAAAGGGAGCATAAAAGCCAACAAATGCTTATGTTTTTGGGACCTGAATCATTTTGATGAGGGATATGTTATGGCAGCCGACGAAGCCTGAAATCCAAGATTGGGTGGATTTCAAAGTGTTAGAGTTTGCAAGAGAAGAGAGTAAAGGATATCACTGGAACCCAACAGAGTGGTTGGGTCGATACCTCTACATGGATATCCATGAGATTTGTTTATGTTTCCCATTATGTTGCATGAGTAGTTGTCAAAGTTGGCAACCCATCAAAGAAATTTCCAAGGAGGAGAACCGATGGAGTGGAATCCTCAGCTGACTCATTGACTTAAAAGTGTGAGAAACCCTGTGTTAAGGGCTACAAATTTTTGGGTAGATAGTATTTTGGAGGGATATGTTATTGAGTTTGTTGTCGACACAATAACCTCATATAGTGAGGTAGAGTGAAAATTTTTCCGAGGACCTCGCGGAAGATATTTGTCATCTTTAAAGACGTGCATAAAAATGCTTGTATGTGCAAAAAGGAATCCTACAAATGTGACAGTTGGAAGTTGTGCACAAAAAGGTGGGTATGTCGCAACAAAATTGTGTGAAAAATGGGGCCAACTGAGTTGAGATGTTCCATGGAGATAGTGAAACTGAACTAGAGGCTTGTTGTTTAAGAAGAGGGATAAGGTTTTGGTTGAGAAAGTGAAGAAAGACTGCAACAGGAAGAGGGAGCTGCAGCACGACTAGAGAATAAGATTATGAGCTTGCATCATACTAGGAGGAAGGGTCTTGCAACAAAGAAGAAGAATATCAACTGATATTCAAAGGAGAATAAGAATAAGAAGAATCGACTGAAGCTCCAGATACGGAACGCGGGTACGCCTCTCCTACAACAACATGCACATCGCCAAAGGTAAGATCTAGAGACTTATCTCCAAGTGCATTTGTAAATACAAGTAGTACTAACGTTGTGAATATCGGACAAGGGAGTCTGGTTAGTCAAAAAAATTGTTTGAACGTATCACCAGCAAGGACCAACATTAAATTGTCAATATTCAATGGAAATGGGTTGAAAGAGTCGGGGCAACATTAGTTTCTCTGTGAAGTCGTATAGACTATGAGCCAAGTCCAAGATGGGAATATAAAGAAAGCATATATGATCATGATTCAACGAGGTCGTGCATTAGACTGGTACATGAAATTTTCTATAGTGCCATCAGGAGTAGCGTAGAAAACGCTAGAGCAGATTCGGGTTGGAATGATAGATTAGTTTAGAAAACTGAAGTATGAGTCCCAGTGCATTACAAAGATCAAAGAAATTAAGTAGCTACCTACAGAGTATGTTTGGGACTTAGATTCAAGACATTAATGGCCAAAGTGGGCTTCCATATGTCAGATGTACAACACAAGGAATGGTTTGTTGCTACCTTGCTACTGCACATCCGAATCCCATTGATGCAATAGAAGATTGTGTCGCAGAGAGAAGCTTTGTAAATAACATTGAAACTAGAATCCTCGTCGATTGGAGAAACTAGTGCAGGAATGATGCAAATTCAGTCGCAACTGACCAATCTTATGGTCCAGCTCCAGGACATCAAGAAAGGCAAGGAATTGTAAGAAGAATTGCGGTGTACAAGATATAGAACAGATGGAAACCATAAAGATAATTGTCTGACGCTCATGAACTATGTTGCAACGGGAGCGTTGAACCCAATAAAAACCTACGGGATGCCTTGGTGTATAATATGCCAGACTAGAGACCATAAGTCATAAGAATGCTTGTATTTACAGAAGATTGTAAGTACACCAGCTATTTTGTACTATAAATTTTGTAAATCAGTAGGACACAGCGAGAAACATTGTATAACACTTCAGCTACTACAAGAAAAGATAGAGGATACCTACTTGATGAAGAATGATGAGCAAATGCAAGTTGAATGAGTGCAACCTCAGTATCAGCTTGCTCAATATCCACTAACACAATATCAACAACCACAATATCCTCAGCCACAATATCAACAAAATCAGTATCTTCCACAACAACAATACCCTCAGCCAAGGGGGTGTGGAAATTTTTGAGGCTGAGGACAACAACAAGGAGGAGGAGGATTTGGTTGATGAAGAGGCTAAGTCATATGTTATAATTGTGGACAATAAGGACAATATTCCTAAGATTTCCAAAGTCTTGCGAAGGCATGTACGTACTGTAAAGAATTTGACCACACTATAGATCAATGTCCACAATTGATTGCAAAATGATAGGCTTGAACTGTGGGTAATCCCAACCCTGTGCAGAATTCGAACCCGAACGCCAACCAAAACATTCAGATGATTTCTGCTGAAACGAGACAACCAAATATTGTTGTTGTTACAAGAGGAGGCGCTGCAACGAGAGCATGACATAATACAAACCAATGGAAACCGTAAGAATGACCCACGATGCAAAATAAAGCACCATTGGACATGCAGAAGGAGAAAGCAGTGTTCCTAGATGTGTGACAAAAATTTGTTGATATCAATAAAACGTCGACATTTGGAAAAGTAAAGGATATTCCTAAAAGATTTGAACAATTACTCAAGAAGCATCCACTGAAAAGGTTAGCAAGCTTAAAGAATATTTCAAAAGTTGTTTAGCACTAATCCATGATAGAGATATTGTAGCAGAGTTAAAAACACTCATAGAAGAAATTTTAGAAGACCTGCGACCTAGAAAGAGAGTTAACCATATCGAGAAAAGATTAAAACCCGGCCTTGAACTACGAATGATTATTCATATAGGAGATTATGATAGGGACTATATCTTTTTAAATCTGGGCTCTAATGTCAATATATTAACAAGACAAATGTGGGAAAGCATCAATAAATCGATGTTAGATTGGTCTCCCATTCAACTAATGCTAGTGAATCAATCGAAGGTTCTAGCCATTGGTCGACTAGCCCAAGTGCCTGTTGAAGTAGAATGCCTGAGGACATACACAGACTTTGAAGTGATAGGCATAGTCGACGATACAAACCCATATCCTGCACTTTTGGGGATTGATTGGGCGATAGATAATCATGCCATAATTAATTTTAATAAAACAATCTTGTCATTTGAAGATTCTAAGATAAGGGTGGTCGCGCCAATTGATCCGCTCAAAGGGTAGAGATATGTCAAACCAGTGAATTGTAAAAGCCAAGGGAATTATCTGGACCATCTATATAATGTCATGTATTCAAGAGATGACTATATAAACCCAACAATGATGGAAATATGAGTTGGTGGAGTCTTATCTCTTGCACATCCTATTCAGGTGACGCATTAGAAAATTGGAAGAACTGATTGCATGAAGTTTCCATGCGAAGATGCAAAAGAGTTACAAGATTTGTGCGACGGGTAGGAGCCAAGGAAAGCGAGCTACCTACATACGAAGGTTTACCTGACCTTGTCGTTTCTGGTGGAATTTGAATCAAAAGTTATAGAATCACAGCGATTGTCCGCCTTAGACTTTGTGCCGAAAGCTACGCCCGCTAGATGGTGGGGTACACATAAACAATCTATCTCTGAATGTCCATAATGTAGAAGATTGCTGGAGATTATATTTGAAGAGATCAATTATATTGGTCACAAGTATACAGGATTGACAAATCATGGTGAACATATTGAGCTTTGTCACATGACATGGCAAGTGTATTCGTGACAAAAATGGGTTCATTGATTCATACATACTGTTATCACTCAGAATATACCCAGGTTGTGAGACGTAAATCCTGAGGTAAGAACAAAAACCACTTTAGACTGTATTTCTAACCTAACACACTCAGAGAGGGATCTCTCACCTTTTACGATATTTTCATCCTCAAGATATTCAATCAAAGACAGTCAAAAGGTCATATTTCTGATAGAACAAGTTTGTTTTTATAAATTTTGGTGGGACAATCATGGAGGAGACCATTGGGCAATGGAATCAACAATTAGGTCTAAAAGTAGGTTGCAGGAGGTATGGGTTTGAGGGTTTATGGATAGAGGCAAGGTAAACACCATTTACTCAGTCTTGATGTATTAGTAGGTTAATTAGCAGACAGAGGGAGACAAGCCATCAAGCATAGCACCAAACTTGGGTGAATTCTGCAAGACCTTAGAACAAAACTGTTTAAAAATGCTTGAACATTGAACCTAGAGAATACATGATGAATTCTAGTTCATGACCCTATTGCTCAAGCATGAAAGCAGATACAGAATGGAGTGATATACTCAAAAAAAAATTACACAAGAAAATAAGTTACTGAAGAAAAAGATGGCACAAGAATCCCTGCCATGGAAGCTTCAAACATTCTTCCTTTGCAATTTTATTCATCTATGGAAAACTGAAACCTATTACAATGAAGATCCTATCTGCTCTTGAAAATCCAACCTAAAAACTATCAATTACATTTGAATTTATAGAAAAATAACCTCTACCTAACCTTGAATTCAAAACCTAACTGAACTCTAAAAATAGAAACAGTTACAACAAATTTCCTTCATTTCATGCGGGCTGCTGAACAATAGGTTTCAAAGTGCATTGTGAATATCTCTAATGATGATAGTTGTGTGAAAAATGAAAGAGGTTTTTGTAATTTACCATGTTCACGACAAAACCCATGTCTTATTTTCTCCAAATTTAACTCTATATACTCGAAATATTGCTTTGAAACTGATGACTCTGATAGTAAACTTGTAAATCTATGGAAAAATACTCTGTGAAGATATTTTAAATTATCCCAACCTGTGATGCCCATGTAAAAAAAAAAAAGGTTTTTGAAGATAATCCTGTGATGAAGAAAAGCCTCATTCAGTTTTGGAAAATTCTTTCTGTTTTTCCAGAAAAAAAAATGATTGAAAGAACTGACTAAAACAGTCATTTAAAAATCTGGAAATTTTCCATTTGAAGATGACTTTGATTTTCTCAGTCCTTGGTACCTGTGTAAAAAATGAGGTAGGTTATTTTGTATGGGTATGTTGTGAAGAAAATCCTCTCTCAGTTTCTCAAAATTCACATCGGTTTAGCATAAACAGCTCTCGGGATTCAATGACCCAAAATAGTCTTTTCTCAGAAAACTTGTCTGGTTGCTTAAAGAACTAAGAAATTTGTTTTGCTGCTTGTTGATATTATTTAACCTTACAACAAATATAGCAAGTGGAGTTTTTATCAAACATTCCAACCAATGGAACCAAATTCTGCCAAATCCATCTCATATTAAATTTCTTTCATTTTCTATCACCGGACAAATTTACAATCGTTGATTTATTTGATAATTTCAACATGTGTTCAAAACATTGCACCATTTAAAATTTCATTGATATTTGAAAGATTAAATCAACCATACTTTCAATCAGCAGAATTAATATGGAACGTTGATCAACTTGGTCAAATTATACGACATGGACACGTGTTCTAGATTTAACCCCGAGCAAGTTTATTTCGCGAATTTGAGAATGTAGTTTCTCTGTGCAAGTTGATGTAGCAGAATTTATTCTGGTCGTTGGATGATGTTAGCTATCATCTACATCATTGCTCTATGCTACTTCTACTGTTGCTACTACAAACCACCATGCCAATACTGGTGACCTCAATGCCTCCCCGAACGATTGCAACTTTGGTATTTGGCTATATTTTGCAATGAATCTCCCATTGTATCACAGGTATGGGTTGAATTTCCACCATTTCTTGTTATTCTATATCTTAAATGTCGCGACTCTAATCGACAACCCCGTAGTTCATTTAATAAGAAATATAAAGGCCAAATATTATGAACAATACATGTCTGGTTTTGACAATCGCATGATCTAACACCAACATTTCCATCTGATTCGATATCTGAACTAGTTCCATTTGCAGTAAAAGTATGGTGAAGGAAATCAGAGATCAGCGCTAGGCATGATCACTGGTGGGATGATCACTAGTGTAGCATTATTTCATCTAATATTTAGTCTTAATACCTTCAAACCATATAACCATCCTTCCAGTATAGTAAATTCAAATTCATGATGAAAAGTGCCAATGTAATTAGCTATTTCTTTTGCAACCTTCAAGTCTCGAGAACCCTGCAAACAAATGAAAAAGATATGGAGCTTTGCTCCCCACTGTCTCACAACCTTGGTGCCTGCCAAATACCAGGAAGCCACAACAACAATTAATGAAGATTCCAATCCACCCATCAACAGTACGTTAAAAGAAAATCTGTCATGTCTTTTTCGAACTGCTTGCTCAAATGCTTCTTGTAAAACCAAGGGATCATACGGAGTTGATGGAATAACCTCTGAATACCAAAGTGGGTTGTACCATGAGATGATTTAATAGCCTCTTCTATATTCTCGAGAGAATTGATGCTTTCAATTTTAGCAACGACATCAATATCACTACCACGAGATCAAGCATCAATATATCTTTTCAAACATTTGATTACTTATAATGATTTTACAAAAGATAAGAAATTGTGGGCAGCATAGCATTCTTCTCACGTACCAATCTCCCAGGCATATTGATTAAAATATTATATATGCTCCAAAATAATGTTAATGTTGCTCCCTTTGTTCAGGTTGGGCCCCTATATTTTGTTATGTTTTCCAATATGGATATTATCCAACATTTAAAAGAAATCTTGACGTTTTTCCATTTATATACACTAAATGTTTTAATGTATAGCAAGGAACAATTAAACTGATATTGTTTGTGTGAGCTTGGCGCTTAGGTGGAGTTTGACTTATTTGCATGCTAACTTTGTTTGAATGTTGATGTGGCAGGTGCATGTGATTATATGCTCTTGGTGTTGAGCGACCTTGTGCCAAATATACATTTTTTAATAAAAATAAAATCCTCTTTGTCTATATTTTGCAAATAATAAACCTTGGTAAAATAAAAAAAAATAAAAAAAATCCCCTTTGTCCATATTTTGCAAATAATAAACCTTAGTAAAATAAAAATTTGACTAAAAGCCAAATTTAAATATAAACCCAATGTTTATATTTTTATTTTAAAATGAACAAAATACGTTCAATTTATAAGGACTCATTTATTTTTACTCAAAAGACTTCTAACCCTTTCTCTTACCAGAGAGGAAAATTCCATGCATCATTCAACCAAATAAAACCTTGCAACTGCTAGATCCCCAAGGGAACTTTGAAAATTTTAAAGGCGATAAGACCAATTTTGACAAAAATGAATTTGGTGCTAACAAGACCAATTTGTGCATAAATAAATTAGTGCTAGCACATACATTGGAGATGGTACTAAGGAATTGGTATACATCAGTGGAGATGTGACAAAGAACTCTCTAGTGGGAAGAGTTAGCTACAAGATTCATGCATAAATTTGAGTTTGCGAGTGATCATCCCAGAATTTATGCTACACTACAGATAATGAAGGATAATATCTTTGAAGAAATCCCTGTCGCTATTGTATAGGACATTAGACCCTTGTAACCTAGGGTCTGGGGTTACCAACTTACTATTTGACTTGCAGACAATCAACTTTTACAGAAAATGGAATGAGAATAGGAAGATATCTTGGCTTACATGGTTTATGACGGTTGATCCAAGCTTGGTCTTCTCTCGCTCCAATCTTCTCCAAAGCTTCTAGGGATGCTTCTCTTCACCTGCAAAGAGCCAATTCTTCAAGAAATATATCATACATATATAAATCAAAGGTTAGACAAAAATCATATTAATAACATAATTGAACATATTCATTAAACCAATATGCATGAGACAAGCACAATACAAAATTGGAAGAAGAATTCTCTTTATTAACAAATGATGAATAGGTAAGAATACAACCCAGCTTCTAATACAAGGACTCCTCTGCAACGAGGAATCTTAGTTTTGTTGCTCCAAGACTTTGAAGGTATACCACCAGCATAACTTTGCTCTTCCAGAATTGATTGATTAGCCCCATCACAAGGCCTCTATTTATACTTTAGGAAATAGAGAGGTTTCGAAGGTTAGGATGGTTGAGACAGTTGGGATAGTTATGGATTAGGGCCCAACTAATCTCATCTAATAGTGATTTATATTTTTTAAGGTTGAATTAAGGTATTCTTGAGTATTGATATAGGCAAGGCACGTATGACACACGAGTTTCTCAAAGGGAACTCGTGTATGCAAGGTATACGCGGATTGCAATGCACATAGTTGCGTATGACATTCGAGTTGCAATGCAAATAGTTGCGTATGCAACCCAAAACTCAAAATAAAAATATATAAGGATGGTCTGAAGATAATGCATCAAAGGTCATGCACATCTATAGTGTTTTGGTCACTTCAATCCTAATTGTCCTTTTGTGTACCGACATGATGAATGTCAGCACTCAAACGGAGAAGTGATATTTTGGCTGATAACAGATGCCCCCCTAACGTGTGAAGTTAGAGGGAAGCGATGGCCGAAATACATTACAATCTTTATCTTAGAGAACTCAAAAGTCCAAGGCAGCAGAGGAACTACCTGAAACAAATACATATCAATGTCATATACAAAATCATATATGAGGATGCCATGTTATATATATTGGAACACTGGCTCCTTTACAATATTTGATTACATCATATGATACGGGTACAAGACCACGTATATTACAAAGGTGGATCGAAGCCACAAGATATAATGATGAGTCTTCAAAATCTGGAAGCTGTGTAGGTGAACACAACACATCTTGCGCAACTTAGGTTATAGATGTGAACCTAAGGTCTTCGTCAAAATACAAAGGAACCAGTACAATCCAGGCCATGTGAATAGATGTGTTGAAGTAGAACATGGAAAGGATTCAACAGATTGTCAATCAATAGGTGAAATTGACAACTGAAGCAAAGGAGTTCACCAATGATGAAAGTGAATCCTAAGGTACCATCGTCAAAACTCTAGGTCTTCATCTTCAGGAAGTGCTGATGAGAAACCATGTTGTGATGAGGAAGGCAATAGATCCTCCAATGGATCACAAGAGTGACTAGGAACTGGATAAAGGAAGGCAGACATAAGTCATATTCAGATAGGATAATGATGGAATTAGGATTATAATCAGATGCAGGGATAAATCCTTGAATAGTGAGCACGACGCAGAGATGACCCAAGGCAGCTTTTAACTTTGCAGATAGGAAAATTAGACTTATTTGTCATGTAGGAGACATGATCAGATTCCCCATGTATAAAGGACAAGTGGAGGAATAAGAAAATCAAAGTGATAGCTGAGCTGAAAGTGCACACCGAGACATGAGTATCGGAAAGTTCAGAGAGTGCTATGTTCAAGGAGGACATGCTGCCACCGTCTGTAACCCAAAAAGAAAACTTCTTCCTTATATTTCCTGTTAAATTTGAATGAGTCCAGGAAAGTCAACTCATGTCTCTCTTAATTTTTGACAAGGGGAGAGAATTATGCTTGAAGAGGGGAGAGAAGAATGCTTGATAATGTCACTGATTCGTGGATTTTACGAGCCCGAACTAGTACATGCTCCTTGGTGTTTTCATGTTTAGAGAGTATGAAAACTCCGAAGAAGACTCCAGTGGTCCCTTTTTCGTCCAACTTAGTCTCATGAGGCTGGAAAAGTATAAAACATACCACAAAAGAACTCTCTTAGCTTTCGAAGAAGTAAGGCGCACCTTTTTCGTACTTAGTCAGGGAGGTCCGAAAAAGGTTAAATTACCACCTACCCAACTCTCCTTCAAGAGCAACTTATAGCTTGAGTTTTACGAGTGTGAAGGAAAGCAATATCACTTGGAAATATCCATTTGATTACAAGGAATGGGGCTTACAACAGTAAACTCGATGCTTTGTTCTTAGTGTTTAACGAGCATGACAAAGACATAACGTACACTTGGAATCTTTTTCATGTTTAGGTCTAGAGCACAAAAAAGAGAAAACTAAGCTCATACTGGGCGCTCCTTTTCTGTAAATTTAGTCCCTCAGGTCCAGAAAAGTGATAAATCTATGCCTGAGAATACTCTTTTCAATTTCGTAGAAAAAAGAGCAATCCTTTCTCGTACTATTCCACATGGTCTGAGAACGTGATAACCTACCACCAATGTGGATTCCCATTCACATATTCTTCATGAGCATGAATGCACAAGTTTACTTGGTAGTTAAGTCTATTTTAAGGATTTAGACTTGGGCCTAAAGAAACTCCATAAGGGCGAGGAGCCTTATAAAAGGGATAGCTTGTAAAAAGAGCCCAAAATGAGGCTCAATTTGGCGTGAAAAATAGCTAAGAAGGCTCCCCTAAACCTATGACAAATGTGGCATGAGTACCAAAAGACAATCAATGTGTTCTAAACTAGGGTACTCATGGAAGGAAAGCCCTATCCACGAAAGAACAATGGTATAGACAAGGTAATAATGGTTAAACACCATAGTCTGTGGTCAACGTAGTGATCCTAGGGTTAAAGTGGATTAGGTATAGATACAAAAATGTATATAAATGACTAAAATTCTATCCTATATGAGTGAATAACAACTTTAAGTAACCTTGTGTTAGATTTTTAACATTAAGCTAGCATATCATTAGGATCTTTAACTGAGAGAACAACCAGGACAATAATTAAACACAAGAGACAATGAACACAGTGTTTTTCCTCGGAGAAACCATAAATGGAGAAAACCCCGCAACTTTCTCAGAGATAGAATCAGCACCAAAGCGAAACCCAAAAACAGTAAGATGATTTCCCGACAGTAGTAAGCTCTTTCTTCCTTGCCCCAGTGTCTTTCTCTTCCTCTGTGATGCGCTACAACTGAGTGTGGATGAGTGTGTAATAAATAGAGAGGTCACCTCTCTATTTATACTAATTCCCGACATGACTAAAACCCTACTAGGGCCGACCTCTCTAGGAGAGTCTAATAACCCTAGTGCCCCGGAACTGCAGGGACTTTAACCCTTAGACAATAGGAGGGTTACCCACAATGACTTGACATGACTTGTTTACATTATAGATCTTCTCGATAGGAACATCGGGGTATGACATGACATAAGTACATCCCGGAAAAAACATCAGGTTACAATAGATAAGAAATACAAGTGAATACATTCCAAAGTTACAATTACATTAACACTCCCTCTTAAATAGGAAGGTATTCTCTCGACACAAATTTTCATCACTGGTCTTCTTCTCTGGATCATCTCGTCATCTGCATCTTCCAGTCATCTTCGTCTTCAAGTCATCCTCATTTTCAAGTCATCTTCATCTTCGGATCTGGATCATCACTCGATCTGGATCATCGTCACTGGATCTGGATCATCCCTCGATCTGGATCATTTCTGGAGCATCATTTATGGATCTAGATCTTCCCTCGCTCTCGATCATCTATGCTGGATCATCAACATTGAATCTTCATAAGTGCTATCTCATGATTCTTCTCGTCACAGGAAATTCTACAGTGCCAACCCTTTTTCATGCTGGTTGTAGGCCTAGCCTCCATGTAGGTCTTCTTCAGTGCTTATATCTAACCCTAAGTCAACAACACTTATATCTAATCATGTAGGAAGCAATCCCATAAACATATCAGAAAGGCACACCCAACACTTACATCTGACCACGTGGGAACCAATCCCACAACCCTGTCAGAAAGGCCCAGCACTCACATTTGACACATGCGAGGAACCAATCCAACATACATGTTCAAAAAGGCTCAGCACTTATATTTGACACATGCAAGGAACCAATCCAACATACATGTTCAAAAAGGCTCTGCACTTACATCCGACACATGCAAGGAACCAATCCAACATGCATGTTCGAAAGGGCTCTGCACTTACATCTGACACATGCGGGGAACCAATCCAACATGCATGTTCAAAAGGGCTCTGTACTTACATCCGACACATGTGAGGAACCAATCCAACATGCATGTTCGAAAGGGCATGCACTCACATATGATCAAGTAGGAACCAATCCTACAGTCATATCAGAATGGCCCCCAGTCCCAGACTGAGCTACCTGGTAACTGACTAGGTGCCTCCATTCCGAGAATGGCATTCAATGCTTACTTCTAATCATGTCGGAACCAATCCTACAGTCACATCAGAATGGCTTAGCACTCATATTTGACATGGGAGGAACCAATCCTCACCATGACAGAATGGCTCAGCCCTTACATCTGACCTACTCATCAGAATGGCTCACGAATTCAGCACTCATATCTAACATGGAAGGAACCAATCCTCTCACCATGACAGAATGGCTCAGCCCTTACATATGACCATGGAAGGAACCAATCCTCTCACCATGACAGAATGGCTCAGCCCTTACATATGACCATGGAAGGAACCAATCCTCTCACCATGTCAGAATGGCTATGGGTCTCATCACTTCCCCTTAGAGGAAACCTCGATCTAGAGAACACCAAGCTTCTCCCTGAAGTACTCGAACTTCACCCTAGCCAATGGCTTCGTCAATATATCAGCTATCTGTTCCTCCATCGCAACATACTGGAGCTTCACTGCTCCCCTCTGCACCATATCCCTGATATAGTGATACTTGATCTCAATATGCTTCGACTTGTCATGGAACACTGGATTCTCTGACAACTTCATGCAACTCTGGTTGTCACAATGTATACAAGTACCATCCATCTGGAGATCAAATAAATCAGATAGTAGCTTCCGTAGCCATACTGCCTCACAACTAGCTAAGGAAGCTGCGACATACTTTGCTTCAGCTGTACTCAGTGCCACACAGGATTGCTTTCTACTAAACCAAGAGATCACACCTATCCCATACTAAAGCAACAACCTGAAGTGCTCTTCCTATCGATGGCATTGCCTGCCCAATCTGAATCAACATAACCCTTTAGGTTAATCTTCTGATTCGCTTCGTACTTGAGCCCATAATCAATTGTACCCCTCAGGTACCTCAGAATATGCTTTGCAGCAATCAAGTGAACATGTTTCGGGTATGTTAAGACTGGCTCAAGGTGTTCACAGCAAAGCAGATATATGGTCTCGTGTTCGTCAGGTACATCAAGGACCCAATCATCTGATGATACATCGTAGCATCAATCGTTTTAGATAAAGCATCACTCAATAGCTTCAGGTTTGATGCCATAGGTGTGGTCATAGCCTTGCAGTCCATCATCCCAAACCTCTTCAGGATCTCTACTGCATACTTCCCTTGTCCGAGGGAGATTCCATCCGCATTTTGCCACACCTCCATGCTTAGAAAATAATGTATCATACCCAAGTCCTTCATTTCGAACTCGGCAGCAAGATTTCTCTTTGTATCATCAATCAGCCCATCCATACTTGTTACAAACAGATCATCTACATATAGTAGAAGCATCACTGGGTTGTCATCTTCAATGTTGTAGTAAAGGTTGGAATCTGCTTTACTCTTGGTAAAGCCCAAACTGGATAGAAAGCTGTCAATTTTTCCGTACCATGTCCTGGGTGCCTGTTTCAAACCGTACAGGGATTTCTTCAGTCTGCACACATGAGACTCCCTATCATGTGTCTCAAAACTGAGTGGCTGTTCTACATACACTTTCTCTTCCACTACACCATTCAAGAAAGCAGTCTTGACATCCATTTGGTGTATCTTCCATTTCATTACTGTAGCCAAAGCAAGTACCGATTTGATGGAGTAAAGGTTTCTTCATAATCTATTCCTTCCTTCTGTGAGAAGCCACGAGCCACGAATCTTGCCTTATATTTTTCTATGCTACCATCTGCAGCATGCTTAATCTTGTAGATCCACTTGGAAGTTATAACTGACTTCCCTTATGGTCTTGGGACAACATCCCAAACATCATTCTTCATGATCGATTGATACTCTTCGATCATAACATCCTTCCATTCTTTTCGTTCTGCCCCTTCTTCATAGTTGGAAGGTTCTTTATCGATAACATCACATAGTAAGGATACATATCCGGTGCAGGATCTGGTTCTCTTTCTTTCTTTGTGATTCTCTTTTGGAGCCCCATATCTTTCCGCACCTTGGATAACTTCTCGTACCCAAGCAGGTTTCCTCTTGTGAGGATTCTTCTCCTAAGGTGGATTTACAGGTCTTTGTGGTTCTTCAAATTCTCGATCTTCTTCTTGAACTTCTTCATTCATGGTTGTATCATGAATTCTAGGTGCTTATGCTTCTTCAGTATCTTCAGCAGGTCTCTTTCTGGATTTATTGTAAGCCCTGTCTTCATCAAATGTTACATCCCTGCTGATGTCGATCTTCTTGAACCCTGGGAAATATATTCTGTAAGCCTTCAAGCTTTCAGAGTATCCCACAAATATACCCTTCTTTCCTGAAGGATCTAATTTTGTTCTTTTCTATTTTGGAATGTGTATGTACACTGGATAGTCGAATATTTTGAGATGGCTGATTTCTGGTTTCTTTCCGGAGAAGACTTCTTCAGGCGTCTTGTTCTCGAGTACTCTGTGTGGAGTATGGTTCTATACATACACTAGTGTTCTAGCAGCTTCTACCCATAGATGCATGGGAAGATCCTGATCATGAAGCATTGCTCTTGTAGCTTCCATGATAGTTCTGTTCTTCCTTTCTGCAACCCCATTTTGTTGTGGATTATAAGGAGTGCACAACTCCCTCTTAATCCCCGATTCTTTGCATATATCTTTGAATTCATTTGATGTGAATTCTCTGCCATTATCTGATCGAAAGGTCTTGATCTTCTTTTCTGTGTGGTTCTCGATCAAGGCTTTGAATTCCTTGAACTTGCTGAAAACTTCATCTTTGTTCTTCATGAAGTAAATCCATGTCTTCCTAGAAAAGTCATCAATGAAAGAAACATAGTATACATACCCACTTAGTGAACTTGATGACATTGGCCCACATACATCGAAGTGGATGATTTCCAAGATTCCTTTTGCTTTGCTTTCGCTACCTGGAAATGTCTTCTTTTTGTTCTTTCCTTTCGCACATCCTTTGTAGACCCCTTTATGTTTTGCTTGGATTTCTGGAAGACCTTCAACATATTTGCTTGCAAGTGGTAGTGCTCTATAATGCACATGTGCAAGCCTTATGTGCCGAAGTTCATTTGGCTCTACCGTGTCATGGACCATAGCTTGTTCTGGATGGCCCTTTAGCTTGTATAAACCTCCTTCTTGTTCTCCAATCACTATTGCATCATCAATAGTCTTTCCTCTTAGCCACATTAGGACTTGGCCATCTACAAATGCAACCCTCATGCCTTTTGCATCTAATGCTGATATGGATAGAAGATTCTTCTTCAGTCTTGGTACAAACAAGACATCCTTCATTTTTATAGACTTTCCAGAGTCTAGCTTGTAGGAGGATTCACCACTACCTTTGATGGGATATTGGTAGTCATCCCCAAGATTCACCTTATAAGGTGAATTATGTTCGGATAGTTTCTCAAAGGATTCCTTGAAACCTGTCATGTGCTTGGAATCCCCACTGTCAATAAGCCAATCTTTGCTTCCATGAGTGATAGTTCCCCTGAGAGCGGAGATCAGAACATATTCATCTTCACTTTCTTGTTTTACTCTCTTCCTTGGAGAATCATCATCCTTAGTAGTGTGAGCATGATGTCTTCTTTTGGAGTTCCTCTTCTTCTTGGATCCATTCTTATTCATGGGACAGTTTCTAGCAAAATGTACTATTTCATCGCATGTATAACATCTGAGTTTAGATGAACCTTTCTGATGAGAATGCTTACCTTGGTGATGATGCTTTTCCCTTCTACCTTTCTTGGAGTGTACTGTGAGAGCTTGATCTTCACTTCCCATCTTTTCTTCTCGAGCTGCTATTCGAGCTTCTTCCTGTGAACATTCTTCCCATAGTCTACTGAACTTGACTAACTTCTTCCTAGCACAGATTCCTTGGATGAAAGAATCCCATGACCTAGGGAGGCCATTCAAAGTTGTCATCACAATTTATGCGTTCTCCACTTCTTCATCTACAGTTTCTAGTTGTTCTTTGATTTGGGAGACCCTTGTGAAGTATGACTGGATGGTCTCCTCATTCTGGATCTTGACATTCTTCAACTGGTTCCTTAGAGTCATCTTCCGGTTGATGTTCTTCCCTTCAAATAGTTTGGTTAGGGCATCAAACATGGCTTTAGGTGTCTTGAGAGAGGACACCTGTGGAATGAGGTGATCTTTGATAGAATCTGCAATGATCCTCTTTGTCATAACCAACTTCTTCTTATGTAAGGCCTTGGCTTCATCTTCCTCTGGGATTGGAATCTCCTCATGGATATAGGAGTCCAACTCATTTTGTTCCAGGACCAAGGAGATCCTATACTTCTAGGCTTGAAAGTTATCAGCTCCCTCAAGCTTTTCATCAAGCTTGGTATGATGAGACATCTTAACTGAGAACCTCAAATGGAAATACAAAAGATTTAGATCTTACCAGGTTAAGATGTCAGATCTAGATTTTGGAGCTGAAATCCTGTAGTGTTGGTTCAAGAGCAGATTAGTGTTTTGCTTTTATGAAGTTCTATCCAACCAAATGCTTTGAATTTGATCCCTAACTTTGATTTTGGGGAAGAGATCAATCCAGGCCTGGGCTCACTGAAAAATTCCACTTCTGTGAAAATCCCTAATTTTAGGCAATAATGTTGGGTCCAAAACTGAAAAACCTCAGAATTGGATTCTGCTTCAACAGAAAGATGCGCCCTAGGGAGGAGAGTTATTCCACCCTACTTTTGCTGAAAATTTGTGGAGAGAGATCCACAAAATAGGAAGCCCTAGTTCTCGCAGCTGGACAGTGTCTTCTTCTCAGGTTAGCTCTGATACCATGTTATATTTTTAACATTAAGCGAGCATATCATTAGGATCTTTAATTGAGAGAACAACAATCACAACAATTAAACACAAGAGACAATGAACACATTGTTTTTCCTCGTGGAAACCATAAATGGAGAAAACCCTGCAACTTCCTCAGAGATAGAATCAACACCAAAGTGAAACCCAAAAAGAGTAAGATGATTTCCCTACAGCAGTAAGCTCTTTCTTCCTTTCCCCAGTGTCTTTCTCTTCCTCAGCGATGCGCTACAACTGAGTGTGGATGAGTGTGTGATAAATAGAGAGGTCACCTCTCTATTTATACTAATTCCTAACATGACTAAAACCCTACTAGGGCCGACCTCTCTAGGAGAGTCTAATAACCCTAGTGCCCCAGAACTGTGGGGACTTTAACCCTTAGACAATAGGAGGGTTACCCACAATGACTTGACATGACTTGTTTACATTATAGATCTTCCTGATAGGAACATTGGGGCATGACCTGACATAAGGACATCCCGGAATAAACATTGGGTTACAATAGATAAGAAATACAAGTGAATACATTCCGAAGTTACAATTACATTAACACCTTGGACCAGTTGCATTAGGAAAACATGACATGGCATTAGTTTGATTTTTGATAGAAATTAAAACTATAGGCTAGAAAACCCACATTTTGAAATTATTTCTATAAATAGTTCAAAAATAGAAATCAAAATCACCATTTCATATTTTTACCCAATATAGGAATTTTTTACCTCTGACTTCAATCGCTCGGTGTGAACAAACCAGTGGACGATTTTCAAATCTGCAGGTTCCAAGTGAGTCAACTCTTCATTCTCTTCCATTTCATCCATTCAAATTTTCAATTTTAAGCAAAATTTTGATGTTTTAAGCCAATTTTAATGGGGTCGTGTTGTATGCACGGGTAGGTGACTTACACAGTCATGTACACGCATTTTACACGTGACTTGCCCTAAGGAAACCCGCGTATGATACACAACCTGTCTAAAAGATAGTCGCGTATACTGCGCGACATAGGAAAAGTATAAAACAGGGCCAAAATCAAAGTTTTTTAATGACTTTTAATGTTTGATGATGGCTTTACGGGCATGCTAAAACATGGTGTTGGAGTGGAGGAAGAGGGAACATGAAAATATGGACCAAGATGCACTTCGAAGTGCCCCCATGGTGCAAGCATTGCGAAAAAGTGGGTTGTTAAAGTTCTTTTGCACCTCACCTATTCGGCCCAATGTCCATTTGTTGGAGTTTTTAATTAACTACTGGGATCATGACTTAGGTGCCTTTGACCTACAAGGTGAGATTTTGGAAATTACACTAGAAGACATCTATTTCATTTTGGGTTTGTCATGATGGGGAACACCTATCAACGTCGAGGGAACCGACAGGGGCGATGACCTTCTAAGTGTTCAGGGGTATATCAACACTTACTGCACGTCTGACAGTCAGAAAAGGGGAACTTGCATCCCTATTGTACACATTAGTAACTTCCCTTTGCAGGTGCCGGTAAGCACAATAGTGAGGGTTGCAGGATCGTCATCACTCCATCTTACTACTCAGAACCAGATGAGAATCATTGCAGAGTGCCTACAGGGAGCTGCATTTGATTGGTGCTTGAGAGTAATCCTGATAATGAAAAAGCAACTCTCTGTCTGCAAGAGAGGTCGACAGAAGAACTTTGGCTATTCTATTATATTGTTGGCCTTCTTCTTTGAAAGACTGCCTGCCCTCAGCCTGCATTACCTTTACCAACTTTATCTCCCCATTAGCCTAGACTGAGTAGGTGGGGAGAAAGTTTCCTTTGCCAAGGCGATGGTGGATCGGTTCAGAGTGTCTACAACAATGACTTCTACCTATGGTGGGGATGATAGCTACCAACATTGGAGCAGTTTCCATATGCTGGAATGGATTTCCGAGGTGAAAATGACCTTTTCCTCCCTCCTGGAGGAGCATGGAGAGCATTAGGTATTTTGGTTTTTTCAAATTTTATGAATTTTTTAAACATAAAGATATATACATATGTATAAGAGTTTTTAATCCTTTTAATGTTTAAAATACAGATATTGGACCAGTCCACCCTGATGGCCATCCTCGTATGTATGTACAACCGGTGGTAGGAGAGGATCAGGGTTTGATCAGGGTGCTTGAGGGGAAGCTGACTAGGCTTACCCAAAGAGTCCCTACTCTACGTATTGAGCATATCCTTGCCATTATGTAGGAAGTAGTAGTTGGTATTCCACCCACTTGGATACACCTTATGAGAAGGGTAGCTAGGGTGGTACTTGTCTACATAGAGGCCATGGAGCCTGCTGCAGCTGAGGAAGCTGAGGAGGCTCGGGAATAGGATGACGAGGATGACCAGGGTGACCAAGGTGGTCAATATTAGACCTAGGAGAATTTTATGGATTACGATCCAATTTTTGTAAATTTATATAGCTATGACTGGATCCGAGGATCAAGAACTCGACCTATCTATATGGACAAATATTCACACACACACACACACACACACATATATACTTTGTCGGTTTATTTACATGTGTTTTACAATGTGTCTATTGTATATTTTTATGGAATGTGTGTTAACTGCCAATATAAGATATAATTCGCAGATGCATCAGTTAATGGATTTTGATTTCTTGGAATATGATTAAATGTAATAAAATCAAAATTTCTTTCCAATCACCTAACTTTCAAAAACTGATGTAATAAAATAGGGTTTCGCACCTTATAAGCTTGATTGAGCTAGGAAACCACCAGTTGAGAGTAAAGTCTAACTTCCAACTGGGTGATTGCATGCAACAAGGCATCCCATAAAAGCTCAATGACGGCCCTCTATTCAACCACATTATTGGTAGCAAGACCTAAGAAAGCGCCTCCAGAAGCAACTGGCTGTCCTGAGGGTGAGTAAATAACCTATGCGGCTGAAGCCAGGTTGCAAGTGTGACGACTAGTGCCATCTTCAAAACCTATGAACGACTCGGAAGACATCTGTAACAGCCAACAGACAGTGTAAGAACACAAACCAGATATCTATTGTACATAAAGTTACATACAATAAAATACAAGAAAAATTGCTAAGCCTAAGCATAGTACTTCTTTAGGTAGAGCCCATTTCTAGGCTTGGGCAGCTTATTCCCTTCAAAATCAGTTAATTCATATGCCCCTTTCTTCAGAACTTTCGACATGACATAGAGTCCTAACCACATAGACCTGAATTTCAGTAGCCCTAGGGGTTCTTTGTCCTGATCCTAGAGCAAGACAAGCTCCCCTTAAAAAAAAATACTAGGTTTGACAGATTTATCATATTGATTTTTCACCCTATTTTTATGAGCCTCGTTTGCAGTCAGTGCATCTCTACGTAGTTCATCTAGACGTTCTAAGTGTAGCAAACGCTCTTCCAGCTTAGTCTTATCAGGTAACACATGATTGACAGTTTTTAAAGACGAGATTTTGCATTGAACCGGGGTTACTGCTTCCACTCCATGAACGAGTTGGAAAGGAGAGAACCCCGTGGAAGTTTTCACATTGGTTCGATAAGCCCAAAGTGTAGGATACAACACGATGTGCAATTTTACCAGGCTGCATTAATAGTATGCTTGAGAATAGTCTTCAAGGTCTTATTGACTGCCTTGACTTGACCATTCGCTTGCGGGTAGAAAGAAGACGGATGTTCTTGTTTAAACCCTAGCATAGTAGCCAACTTGGTCATCATGCTATTTTGGAAATGACTACCATGGTTAGTGAAAATCTCTTTAGGAATACCGAAACGCACGATAATCTGGTTAAAAATGAAAAAGGCTGTAGTTTCCCCGTCAGCCTTATAGGTGGGCATTGCATATGCCCACTTCGTAAAGTAATCCACAGTGACAATGATGTATTTGTGCCCCCCAGCCAAAATTGGGTTGCACATCACGTAATATATCCCCCACTTGGTGATGGGGGCCCACTTTAGTGACGGGAAATAATGGAGCATGATGCGACCACATATTTCTTGTGTAAAGTTGACAATGATGACAGTGCTTCACAGCTTCCACACAATCTTTAAAGATTGTGGGCCAAAAATAACCAGCACGTAAAATCTTCTGGGTCGTTGCTAACCCAGATAAATGACCCCCACACACTCCGCTATGGGCATCATTTAGGACAATCTCATCCTCTTCGTGGGTGAGGTACCGACGCAAAATAGAGTCTACCCCTCTTCGGTACAAAGTATCCCCGATGATGAGGTAGTTTTTCGCATGTGTGCGTAATTTGTGTCGCTCTTCCCATGAAAATCTTGCAGAACACTTCAAAGTCTGTATATAGATAAGTATATCTCCATACCAAGGGTCAGAGGTGGAAATCAAGAAAATGTTCTCGTTTAGGAATGAGTCTTTTTCAATTTCTATATCTTCTTTAACTGGAAATTCTGTAATAAGTTCCGCAAAAACCAAGGATTTTTTCAATTTGGCGGATTGAAAATCCAAGTCAAACACCCGGAGAATGACTATCCATTTGTTAAATTTGCCTCCAACTATGCATTGGGACAAGACATATTGGAAAGTATTGACACCTGCCACTACTATTGTAGTCCTCAGTAAGATATAGTGACGTAACCTATGAACAACATACACAGCTGCTAAGGCCAAATTTTTGATGTGGGAGTACCTAATTTCAAGACTAGCTAAAGCACAACTAAGATAATAGACAAAATGCTCTTGGAGCTTATCAATTTCTTGGACTAGCACTACCCTAATGGTCGACTCAGACGCAGCTAGATACAATATAAAATCATTAGAGTAATCTGGAGGACGCAATAAAGGTGCCGACAACAAAGCTTTCTTTAATGCCTCGAATGCAAGTTGAGCGGTCTCATCCCATACAAATGGGGTGTCCTGCTTGAAGAGGCGCATGAAAAATTTGGTAATCTTAGCATAATTCACGATAAACCGTTGAAAAAAGTTAGACTTTCCTTGCAGGCTCTCACGTTTCCTCATGGAATGAGGAGGAGGCAGATTTACAATGGCCTCAACTTTCAAAGGATCCACCTGAATACCTTTGTTAGAAACAATGAACCCAAGCAACCTACCTGATTCGACATAGAAAACACACTTGTGGGGATTCAAGCATATTTTGTTATTCCTGCATTGTTCAAAAATTAAATGCAAGTGATCTCGATGGTCTAACCTCTTATGAGAATGAGTCGGCAGATCGTCTAGGTAGGGTTCGACAATAGAATTGATGTCATGAAAGGCAAAATTCATTACCCGCTGAAAGGTAGCCCTTGAATTTTTCAATCCAAAAGAATTTTTCTTGTATGCAAATGTACCCCAAGGACAGATGAAAGTCGTTTTATGTTGGTCTTATGTCTTGATTTGAATCTGATTATACTTGGAGAAACCATCCATAAACGAAAAGACCTCACTCCTCGCAAAAGCATCAATGATTTGATCTATGAATGGTGTGGGGTAGTTATGCTTAGGACAAGCTTTGTTTAAATCGCAAAAGTCAGTACAAACATGTATCTTCCCTTACTTTTTATCGATAGGAACAGGGTTAGATACCCATTTTGTCAAAGCTATTGGGTAAATAAAACCAGCTTTCAGTAGCTTTTCAACTTCATTCTTAATGGCTGCTGCTTTACGTGGATTGATAGGTCTCTATTTTTGTCGAACTGGTTTGGGATTAGGATAGGTTCGGATTTCATGTTCGACTATCGATGGATCTATGCTTGGCATCTCCTCGTATGACCAGGCAAACACATCGCGAAACTCCTTAAACAAGGCCGTATAAATAGCAATCTCCTTCGGAGAGCAGTTTGCACCAATATATACATTTTCCACAACGTTGGGGTTTGCAGAGATGTTGATAGAAATAGTAACGAAAAATGTTTGCCATATTCCCCTCGGCAAAGATTCCCTCCCTTGGTAAGGGATTGATTGGTATATCAACATCACCTGTTAGTCTTACATGGAACTCTTGATTGTCAATCCTGCTTAACTATGGAAGAAAGTAGGATCTATGATGAAGATCTTTGCAGATCTTATTTCACCCACTCATAGCTTCTAAAATGGCTTCGTCTGAAGGCAAAACCATGTCTAAGCAATCGTCAGTATACAAAGAGTTCTCTGCCCGAGCAGGCAGATAGGCTTCTTCCGGCTCCTCTGAGACTATAGGGGGAATCGAAATGGGATCAACAGTGGTGTTAACGATAACTTGATATGCTACTTCCACTGCCGATAAGGGCACTTCAGGTTCATGATGGGAGGGAAGAACCCAAGGATCCATTCTATCGCCAATCGTTGCAATAGACTTCCCTACACTAGTATAACCTAAGTAATTAATAGGGGTTGGGATATCAAATGTGCCCATTAATGATCAATACATTCCAACCCCTAAGCTCTCTGAAGCAGGCTTAACCTGATCAACCAATGGCACGATGGACTCATTAGTTTCCATGTGGCCCTTCTGAGTGAAACTAAGTTGGTCTACTGTAACCAACTTCCCTTTGTGCGGAAACACTACCACCCGAAGAACGACCGATGCAATTGCAGACATGACATAAGTCCAACTTATCATCCAATGGCGCATCATTTACCTCTACTTCAACAGACACTGCCTTCCCTGCCAACTTTATCTCGAAAGCTGGTAGGATACCATGTGGACGAAATGACCTTTCGTCGAAAGCAGTAAGTAGGGTGTTCGATGGAACTAGCTCTAGATATCCAAGAGCCTTCCAGCAACAAAATGACATGACACATGTGGAAGCACCTTCGTCGACAACTGACCTTCTAATGGTTTTTTCTCCATGGATGACATCTATCGACAAAGCCACATGATACGGCACATGAATTTTGACATGAGACAAAATAAACCTCGCCATGAGGCTCGATGGATCCATACTACCTAAGGCATCTAAGACTGCATCTAGCTGGGCGTGACAACTCTGTAACACCTCCAAAGCTGACATCGCACAAGGGGTTTGGGCTAAATATTCAACTATAGAGTAATTGGCTACAACCCTAGCATTAGGATTGTGCAATGCTTTCTTGAAGACACCTTTTGGTATCTTAGGCATAGTTTCAATACGTTTTTCAATTGTGAGAGGGCTAGAAGCTTCACCTATAGACTTTCCCTTCTTAGGAGCCTCCATCTCATAGTTCTTGTTTCTAGTCTAGAGCAAGGTCTGGGATCGAACCATGTTGATATTGTTTTTGTTAGGGGCATTAGAAGTGCCCCCTGCTACGTTAGAAATTGAAGCTGCATTTTGTCCTTGGGGAGATGGATCCTTTAGGACAGTCGATTGTTGATTTTTTAGCAGCTTCTGAGCTTGATCTATAAGAGGTCATTGATGGGTTAGGTGATCTTCCTGGCACAACTTATACGGAAATTTCGCCTTCTTCTTCTCTTTTTTGCCTTGATCAACATTATTTGTGGGTTTTGGCTTGTTTTGGTTTCCCTCACCTTTCTTCCCCTTTTTATTTTTCCCACTGGGCTGCTGATTGCACTATTGGGAGGATTGAGCAAAAACATTTGCATTTTGGCATGAGGGGGTAGCCTTTGTTGCCTCCATTTTAGACTATTTAACGGACAACTCATGGAGTTTTTTTGCCAAAGATTCTACAGTGGGATATTTAACTGAACCAACCACACCATCAACATGGGGTATAGGCTTAGGTTTCTCGACACTATGTGTTAGCTGCAGTGCATCAGGGATGATTTCATATAAAATCCCAGATTGAGAATATATCAAATCTAACTGCTGGGCCCCGAGGATATCCTCTTCCTCATTAGTTACTCTCGAAGTGGATACATCCTTAGATATATATGACAATAAGGATTTAAGGAACCATTCTAAAAAAAACTTGGGAGGGATAGTGGCCTTAATGAGCCTCTTCCACCTTTGCTACTCTTGGATATGATTTGAAATATGAGTGGCTTTGTCCTGCCGAAAAGTGGACAATAAGTCTATGCTGGCATCATACCGGACAGGAAGTTGGAAATGGTTAAGGAACACATTAGGTAAGTCCCAAAAACTATCAAATGCAACAGAGGGCAGTTCAATGTACCACTTTGCTGCAGCACTAGTCAGAGTTCTTTGGAACAATCTCAATCGAATGGTGTCATCATTCAACGAGTTGGAAGAGCACCACAAGTGAAAGGTGGTGATATGAGCCCTTGGGTCTTCACCAACTTTTCCTTCGAATTTTGGAATATCCGAGGGTAACTTGGTAGGGACAGGTGGCAAGGTGGCATCATGTTTCACCAGGTCATTCATTAATTTGGACAAATCTGGCAAGTTCAAAGTTGCCTGGAAAGGAAGTTTGGGCCTAACCGGAGCTTGAAAAGTATGAGCTTGAGAAGTAGAAGGACTTTCCCCTTGGTTCATAAATGTAAAGGCGGGGTTGCCCCCAGCTACTGGTTACGAAGTAGTTGGACTACTTTGAAAATGATTCCACCCATAAGCCAGATGATTATTCATATGTGGTGTAGTGTATGTGGTTTGAGTTGCTCCAGTTGAAACTGGAGTTTGGAAAATAATAGCAGGTATCCCTATGCTAAAAAGCGAGAAAGGAGAGCTCGTGAAAGGAGCCGAAACTGACGTTTGAAAACCTTGACCATAAGAGTTAGCATTTCCAAATTGCACCCCTACAAATGCAGGTGTGGTGCCTACATATGGAGTGGATGGGGGAATGTGCTGCCCATTCCAGGGAAAACCCTGGACAAATGAAGAGGATCCAATAGGACCACTCTGAGAAGTGTGTGCAAAAGCGGGTGAAGTAGAAGGCACACTGGGAATCACAATGACCACCCCACCAGAAGTGCCTACTACATTTGTGGAAGCCGGTGGTTGAACCACCCGACTAGATGGAGTTAAGGGAGTAGCAGGTATATTTTTTCTAGGAGTTTCAACCGGGGGAGGTGGCACTCCTTCAGGAAAAATAGCTGAGATGGGGGTAGAAGGACTCTCTCCTGCATTAGACATCAATCTACTCATAGGAACACCAATCACAGGTGAATTGAAAGGACAAACTTGGACGATCACAGGATCGTTTAGGTCAGTAAGAGGTGATTTTTTATTGCAAACTCATCATCCTGCAAGTCTTCTATCTCTACTGTGGTTGTATCAACCTGGTTTGTCCTAAGTTCTGGTTCACTCGAAACTTCACTAATTCCCACTGGTTCAAAAGAACCGTCTGTGTCTAATCTTTGCCTTTGAGGGGGTGGTGGAGGCTCCACTATAGTAAACGGAGGAAGGTTTTGCAACCTTCTTGACCTTCTGAGAGGTTGGTCCTCCACGAGCAAAAATTTGACTCTTAACACACCCTAAGGTTGGCTAAACACAAACAAACCACACATCAATCACTACAAAATTTCTTAAAGCCACAACAGAAACAAGGGATATAAGATATCCTTTCTAGAAGAAAGCTGAGAGACAGTTACTTAGCGTCCCTATAGATGTTCTTAGGCACAAGAAGAGGAATCACCCACCACCCTCCGACACCTTCTACCAGGGTTACCCTCCAGGCTTGTCTAAGGTCAACCAGAAATAGCCTTCCGTTGTACCTGTGTATGAACCCTAAATGTTAAAGAGACTAAAGGATACCGCAACTATACTGACAGTCTAGGGGGACAGTCGCAAGCCTGGTTCGTACGCATGGGCAGGGTAGCAAAGCTCGGAATTCTATCAGCTCCGGCATTGCATGGGGCTTAAAGGGCGGTAGTAACAGAAGTCCCTAGATGCGCAAAACCTTGGTCTCCGCTTTGACAAGGAATCAGAGGGTTATCTCATCAGGCCAAGCCTCCACACGACCTCATGCTTAACTTTCATTTGAGAGGAGCTTCCCAGATACAATCATCATAGAAGAGGGTTTACCTATTGATTTGACAACTACGTTTGAATTTAAACACTTGTGGAGAGTTTAAACTCCCTATTCCACAAGTCTAGCCTAAGCTAGTTGGTGTATGAGCCTATAAAATAAAACTTACTAATAATTTTTAAATTATATCGTTCATTTTAAGGGTTGTTCTTAGTCAGAAGGTAAATGGCGTGAAAGACTATGATGTTATAGAATCGATAAGAAAAAGAAAAATGATGTATAAATCAAATTCCAAAGTAAATTGCAACTACTTAAACCAAATTTCTTTTCTTTTTGCAAATATAAGCTAATGAAATTGAAACTAAATGCGAGAAAACTAAGACTTCTTTCTATAATTTTTGAAATTTTACTTAAAAAATATTGAAAAGAAAACGACTAAATGCAACTAAATGCAAAAGTATAAAATGTTTTTTCTCCGCTTTTTAAAATTCTTAAAAAACAACAATGCAACTAAATGCAAATTTTTGAGCAAGTTTGAATAATCAGAGCATATAATAAGTAAAATGAAGTATAAAGGACCCAAAATAACCAACTTTAACCAATCAAGAAGAAGAATCAGAAAAATACTTGACTTAGAGAAACTATTGAACCCAAAAAGTCCACTAGATTCACAAAAGAACAAGTGACAAACTGACACTACAAAATGTAGTACAAAGTATAAAGTATCCAAATCCCTGATCACTGACCTGGACACAAAGCATTGAACTTATAAACTAAGCAGGAGGACCACCTTCAAATCACAAGATGAAAGAAAATTCAAACAAAGAAAGCTCAAAGGCTTGAAGACAAGAAAACAGTGTGACATGCAAGACTTTAGACTCACAGAGTCATGACACTAACAGAAAACTTCCAAGAAGGAAAAAACCAAACAAGACAGGGACAATCAAACCCTACCCAAATTTTATGCTGCTACAGGATATACGCGACTGTGTATGCAGGAAACCCGTGTGCCATACGTGACTGTCTTATAGAGCAACCCGCGTATACAAGGTCTTATACGCGACTGTGTATAACAGCAACCCGTGTATATAACTAAAAAAAAGTTTAAAGAAAAAAAAGTAAAGGTTTCTGGGCACACTACACTGTGAATCAAAAGCAAGATAAAAAGGACCGCACTCAAAATCAGAAACAGGAAACAAACACCGGTAAAGAACCTAAAGGATAAACCCACAATAGGCTGGACTCCCCAACGGAGTCACTAGTTCTGTTGTACAGGACATTACGCCCTTGTAACCTAGGGTTTGGGGTTACCAACTTACTATTAGACTTGCAGACAATCAACTTTTACAGAAAATGGAATGAGAATAAGAAGATATCTTGGGTTACCTGGTTTATGACGGTTGATCCAAGCTTGGTCTTCTCTTGCTCCAATCTTCTCCAAAGCTTCTATGGATGCTTCTCTTCACCTGCAAAGAGCCAATTCTTTAAGCAATATCTCATACATATAGAAATAAGAGGTTAGACGAAAAGCATATTAATAACATAATTGAACATATTCATTAAACCAATATACATGAGACAAGCACAATACAATATTGGAAGAAGAATTCTCTGTATTAACAAATGGTGAATAGGTAAGAATACAACCTAGCTTCTGACACAAGGACTCCTCTACAACCGAGGACTCCGAGTTCTACTGCTCCAAGACTCTGAAGGTATACCATGAGCATAACTTTGCTCTTCCAGAATTGATTGATTAGTCCCATCCTAAGGCCTCTATTTATAATTTGGGAAATAGAGAGGTTTCGAAGGTTAGGATGGTTGAGACAGTTGGGATAGTTATAGATTAGGGCCCAACTAATCTCATCTAATCGTGATTTATATTTTTTAAGGTCGAATTAAGGTATATGTGAGTATTGATATAGGTAAGGCGCGTATGACACATGGGTTTCTCAAAGGGAACTCGCGTATGCAAGGTATACATGGGTTGCAATGCACATAGTTGCATATGACACGAGTTGCAATGCAAATAGTCGCGTATGCAACCCAAAACTCAGAATAAAAATATATAAGGTTGGTCTGAAGATAATGCATCAAAGGTCATGCACATCTATAGTGTTTTGGCCACTTCAATCCTAATTGTCCTTTTGTGTACCGACATGATGAATGTTAGCACTCGGATGGAGAAGTGCCATTTTGGCTGATAACAGTCGCAGCCACAAATTTCGATCAATGCAGCACGACTGTCCACCATTGGATGGAATGTTACAATGTTACGGGAGAATCATATGATGATGATCCACTCGATATAAACATACCTGAATTAGAAGGTATGCGTGTAATGGAAGGATTTGGCATTTCCAACGACCAAGCCTAAGTCCACTGAAAATTAAGAAAGTAGATATTGGCTCGCCTGAAAATCCAAAGTTTGCTAATATTGGAGACTACTGGGACGATGAGACTGTGGGGAAGATCACTAATTTGCTGCATGAATTTCAGGATCCATTCCCTACTAAATTTTCAGAAATAAAAGGAATAGTTGATGACCTAGGTGGAATGAAGATATCCTTGAGGCTCGACACAAAATTGGTAAATCAACGACTATACAAATTAAATCCAAGATACAAAGAAAAGGTTAAAGCTGAATTGGATTGAATGCTAGAGGTAGGTGTTATAGAACCTGCCAAAGAATCAGAGTGGATTAGCCCAATTTTGGTGTAGAACAAGAAGACCTCAGGTGAGGTAATAATTTGTGTTGACCTGAGAAAATTGAATGATGCTTGTTTGCATGATTTGTTTCCAACTCCATTTATAGATGAGGTATTGGAGAATGTTGGAGGAAAAGAGATGTATTCTTTCACTGATGGATTTCTTGGTTACCATCATATTAGAATTGCAAATGAAGACCAAAACAAGACTACCTTTGCAACAAAGTGGGGATGTTTCCAGTCTACGGTAATGCCATTTGGACTCAATAATGTACCTGTGTTTTTCTTTCTTTCCAGAATCGCAGTTGTTGCTTTTGAAGACTTTATACACAAATTTCTTGAAGTCTACTTTGATGACTAGATAATATTTGGACTTGTAAAAGACCATATAGAGAGCCTGAGAATGATGTTGGAATACTGTTGCGAGTATCAAATTTCCCTGAATTTGAAGAAATGTATCTTTTGCGCACCTTTTGGAGCTCTGTTGGGCCATGTGGTTTGTCATGACATAATTTTGGTCGATCCATCCAAAATTTTGATCATCCTCAACTTACCACCACCTACTACGGTTTAAAAGTTAAGAGTGACTAGGACACATTGGATACTACCAGAAGTTTATCAAAGGATATGCAGAGGTGACTGCTCCGATGGAAACATTGTTGAAAAAAGATACTAAGTTTCAATGGACAGAATATTGACAATAAAGTATGGACAAGTTGAAGAACAAGATGGCTACTGCGTCAATACTTGTGTTTCTAGATTGGTAAAAGGAGTTCCATGTTCAGGTTGACGCATCATTTGTTGCGCTTGGCGTGGTACTGACGCAACCTAGTGAAGTATCGATTGATCACCCTATTGCCTTAGCTAGCAGGAAGTTGTCAACTGTAGAGAAGAATCACACCACAAAGGAAAGAGAAGGACTAGTGATGGTATATGCGTTGTAGAAATTCAAACATTATTTATTGGGTGGACATTTTAAGATGTACACTAACCATTCTGCACTAAAATATTTGGTCAATAATCGAGTGTTGGGGGGGAAGATTTGTCGGTGGCTTCTTATCTTCCAAGAATTTGATTTTGAAATAACTGTTAAACCCAGTCAATTGAATTTTGGACCAGACAATCTTTCACGGATATAAAGTGGTGAAGAACCTAACAACTTGGAAGATAATTTACTTGATGCGCAACTGTTCATGATCACCATGTTTGATGACCAGTACAAAGATATCATACATTTTATGAGTACACGTTATGCACTAGTTGAACTCAACGTTGCGCAGAAGAAACAGTTGGTTGTGCGAGTTGTAGATTTCCAATTGATTGCTGGACACTTGTATAAAATAGGTCCCGATGAGATACTTCGGCACTACATCTTGGAGCATGAGAGCCTGTGGATATTGAATGAGGCACATGCTGGTGTCGCAGGAGGCTATTATGCAGGAAAAGCTATGGTGCACAAGATTTTGAAAACATGATTATGGTGGCCCACCATGCATGCGGACACTCAGGATTATTGTCGCAATTGTGATGTATGTTAAAGAACTGGAAAGCCTTCCCGAAGAGATGAAATGCCATTGGTACCGTAGATAACGTTACATGCACTTGAGAAAAGGGTTGTTGATTTTGTATGACCTATCAGTTCCACAAGAAAGCGCAGGGGAGCATGATATGTCATTACTGTGACTGATTACCTAACCAGATGGGAAGAAGCAACTCCATTAAAGGATTGTACTGCTCTGAATTTTCTATTTGACAATGTTTTGACAAGGCTCGAATGCCCAAAGATTTTAATCAACGATTAAGGTATTTCATTAATCAATTGATTGAAGAACTGATAGAGGAATTTCAGATACAACATAGAAGGACAACGCCATATCATCCTCAAGCAAATGGAGCTACTGAAGCATTCAACAAAATTCTGGAAAATCTATTGACAAAGGTTTGCAATGCACAAAGAGATGACTGGGACCAAAATATTAATGTAGTATTATGGGCATATCGTACGACGTGTAAGAGTTAACATGTCAATCTCCATTTCGATAGGTGTGTGGGAAAGAAGTTGTCATGCCTATGGAATACATTGTATAGAGATTAAGTGTTATTGAAATGATAGATGTTGATGCTGTGGAAGACATGTAACTTCAACTAGTGCAGTTGGAGGAAGAACATTTTGTTGCAGGATTTCACCAAAACGTAGAAAAGCAAAGACAAAAGGTATGGCATGATAGACACATTGAGAAGAAGTAGTTTCAGGTTGGAGGTCTTGTTCTTATGTATGATATCAAATTGTTCAAGCACCCAGGAAAGCTAAAAACTCATTGGTTAGGACCATACATTGTCAAATAAATTACTGATGGAGGAGCAGTGAAGCTAGAAAAATTAGATGGGATAGAGGTTAGTGGACTGGTCAATGAGATTCGTCTGAAACCATATTACGATAGCTGCGACTTGGTCGCATAAAAAAAAGAGAGAAAATAAAACAAGAAGGAAAGAAAGAATGACCCAAGGTTTATGATCGTAGACTGTTAGTCTGCCGCAGTAAGAGGTGAAGTTTGGCAGGCTTGGCACTTGGAGAAGGTAAAAAATATTGGGGAATACAATTGGTCTATGGCAAGAACAAAGCCGTATCTAAGGTGAAATGCAAGTCTGTTGGAGCAGTAATACATCCTTAGTATATAGTTTAAACCTTAGGCTAACCTTATTTTCACAAATTTCATTAATTTCCTATGGTTTAGACTTATGAGAGTTAATCCAACAATATATCTAGTTAACTTGGACTATTCACACCTACAACAGCACCTAGTTTGATCAACCTAGCCCATGTGCTCCCTCATTAATGCATTGGAGCGCTACCTCATTGATTTGTGGGGCCTTGGTTTGACTAAGTGCGCTAGGGGTGTATCTGGCCTGTTTTAGCTCTCATAGGAGCATTTATTGCCTCCTAGAGCACCCAACTTGCCTTTATCTTCTCACCCACACATGCCTTGGAGTATTTAATGACCCAACACACCTCACCAACACTCACACATCAATTCGAGTCTGTTTGGGTTGAGTTGGGTCTCCATTGGTCCACCTAGGGGGATTGAGGTCATTTCCCACATTGACACATGTACAACTCCAATTGGCTTTCAGAGCCACTCGAATTTGTCCATTGTATTATAAATGATGTATGATAATAATATGACAAGTAATCAACACCTTTCACATGTGTTGTTTCAGGTATTTTCTATCTCTTTGTTTTCTCTTGCATGTTTTGTCAAACACTTTGATGGTGAAATTGTTCTAGCTCCTAGATCTAACTTGAGAAGCAATTTCTCACAAAGTTGCAAGGAGTGCGACAAGACACTAGTGAGTCGCAAAAGAAAGGGACTACCAAATGATAGAAATCAAGCTACAAGTGATGCGACGCTGATGCAAGAATGAATAGACTCGTTGACAGGACACATGCCAGTCATTAGTTTGAAACTCTTGAGATAATTTGGTGGCATGCTTTGTGGTCACGTATGCCTTTAGGAAAGTTTAGAGAATCTGACGGTATACTTTTAAAAGTCACTTCGGTTGTAATTATAGTGATTTCATAGCGTAAGGGGGCGGGTCAGTTGACCACGTCCACATGGTAAATCAGAGAGGATGCCCACGTGATGGATTGTGTTGTCATTATTCCACTCGATGGTTGTGTGTGTAAACATTTGACAAAATGAACGAGTAGGTATTTTCCTCACTCCTACTCACTTTCAACTAAGATTGATATATTGCAACCGCGAGCTACTATATGCAACACACAGGTGTGAAGTAAGTTGTTGCAAAAGTATGGTTACTATGATTCTTAGTGTTGTTTCCTTCACAAGATCTAAGCTTAAAGATGTGAAGGTCTAAGGAAATGCCACTGGATATGTTCTACTGCAAGCAGGGAAGGGATTGGAAGTTGAGATAGTTCTAGTCCTCCCTAAGCTAAGGATACAAACCGTCCTATCAGGATCAACAATGAGGAAGCGTTCTAGTTCCTGCAAGACTGAAACTATCTCAGCATTGTTGAGAAATCATGAGGAAGCAGCGGTTGCAATTCGAATGCCAAAGGACATCCCACTGAAGGCGCTGAACAAAATTGTGGAACAATTCGCCAGAGCGCATAGTATCCATTTCTAGATCCTGCTGGTCCGAACTAGTGTTCGGATAATGACAAACAGAGAAAAAGGCCACCATCATCACCATCATCTCCATAAGAAGCTCCAGACATACTAGGTGATGATGCTTTTAAGAAAAACACGAATCGACATATTTCAATGATGGAAGGTAAGACGTCGACAAGATGGCAGATTTCACCGTAAATTTTGACTGCTGCGAGTTCTAGGGTTTATACTAATGTTGCATACTCATTCAATGATTTCGAAGAGGAAGAGGAGGAAGGAAAAACCTAGGATGAGTATGAAGCTGAAAATATAAATGTAGACAAGGAAAATAGGTAATATTGATGATATTTCCTATCTCGTTCATCCTACTGTTCTGAAACAGTAACTTTATCCGATAGAGAAAGAACCAAAGTAACAATGGAAGTTGCGTAGAAGATTAAACATGCAAAAGCAGTATGTGCCAATGCTATAGACCAAGTCTCTTAAGCTTGGTATGAAGCATTGATGGATGATGCCGAATAAGAAAAACTTGCAAATGATCCAACTACAGTTGAATCAAGTATTGCCCAGTTAAGGAATGAGATGAAGCAATTACCCTTAGTGCAAAAAATGGCTAAGGCAACATAGATGAGAAAATTACAACAACGAGTAACAATGTTGCACACACGACAACAACATTGTGCATATAAGGTTGAAGAGCTGCAAGATGAAGCTGAAAGAGTTATAGGTATCATTCATCTTGTACAACAAAAAGTGTGTGAAGCAGCTGCATTAGTAGAGAAGATAACTCCAGAACATGTCAGTTCTGACCTTGTGTAGCAATTGTAGAGGACAGAGGAAGAAGTGTGGTTGGAAATAGAAAAGGTAGTGAAAATATTGGAATATTTTCACAGTAAAGTCGACACAAGTAAAAAAATTGAGGAATAACTTCAAGCGGATCGGGACGAGTCACAAGTGAGTGTTGGGGGCCTGTTGGGCCTAGGGAAAGGAAATCAGAATTCATTTAGAATTCTGCTCAAGCATGGAAAGAAAATATGGCAGAAGAAGAGAAAAGGCTTGTAACAGAGGTAGTGACAGAAGAAAGGAAGAACAGATGAGGCACAACAAAATCAGTGAAAGAAGAAGGAATTAAGGAAAGAAGCATTTCAAGAGGAAATTGCAGAAGACGTGCGACAAAAGAAGATATGCGACAAAATAAGATGTGTGATAGAAGAGGATGCACAACAGAAGGAAGGGATGTTATAAGGAAAGGTGTGGTGGAATAATGGTACCAGAAGGCGTGCAAGTGGTATAATGGATGGAAAATGTGAGTAGGGAATAACGCCCATACAGTGGCAGGCTATAAAGTTCGTGGCTATGGGGGCGGCTAGAGCCGGTGAAATCCATAGGTATGAAGGTATCTTTGTAATTTAGGTCGTTAGTTCCTACTGTCATGTGTCACTAGAACAGGAAATACAATCTGTTGGCTAAATATAGGAAGTCAGCTCTGAAAGCGACAGGTAAAGAGTTTGTAACAAGTATGTAAAAGATTTTATAAAAGGAGGAATCCAAGTTGTGTGTGGGTTAGGCTCTCCACTGTTAGCTTTTGTGTATTTGTTGTCTATTAGTTATTGCTAAGTCCTTTGAGATGAAGAATTATCAACTGAGTGCGTAGAATTGAAGGAGAAGTTGAGTTGATCCAGGATGTGTGCAGATCATTAGTAGAGTCAAGTAGAGAGGGAATAGAAGAAAAAATCAGAGAGTATGAGAGGAAGGAAGATTTGGTGTAGATAAAGAATAATGAATAATGAGTGACATGCTGGTGCTACCGGATTATTTCCACTTGGAACAGAAGGAATTTATGACAGTTACCAAAACTTATTATATAAGAAAACAAAGTTTTAAATATAATCATTAGTTTTTACTAAGGACATTAGTTACATAGTTAAGAATTGAAGAGTAGAGTTATAGCTAAAAAATAAAGCTATGGCACCCAAGAGACAATGCAGAGCGAAAAATCCCTCAGTAGATCTACAAGAAGAGATGACATAGACACCAGTAGCATCATCATCCAAACTATTCAAATATCCTCGAGATTATATTCTGAAAAGAAAACCTACTATGGTATATGTTGTCTTAACAGAAGTGCAAGATACATATGTACCAGCAGAAAAGATCCCAGAAGCACTGCTTGTTGACGAAGGTTTGCTTGACCAACTATACAAATTTCAATTTATGGATCATGACATTACTGATGATGAAAACTCTAGTCAACAACAACTACATGTATAGGAATTTCAGTTCAAACCCTAATGCACCAGTTTTACTATAAATTCATACATGGGAAAATGGGTTGATGAAACCAGGAATTTTAAACATCTTCGAACTCTTGCATTTTGGTAGGACCCCACAAGTCAATATGTGTGAAAAAATGATTTTGTCATGAGTTCATGGTGGGTTCCTATCGATGAAAAAGCCTCTATCTATAGATGCTAAGTTAATAGAGCAGACCACAGGTCTACCAACCATAAGAGAAGATGTTATCCCTCTTTTAAACCAGATTCAGGAGAAACCCCTTGGAAAGAAGGAAACTGAGAAGTTTGTAACCCTGAGGGGTAGTAGAGGGTTTTCAGTGGCACACATAAATTACAAAGCGGTGAGGTTTATGGTTCAAATTCTGGCATGCAAACTAATCCGAAAGAGTCATTAGGATTGAGTATTTGATGCAATTATTGTTGCCACATCACAATGCATGGAGAGAGTATAGATGATTTGCTCAACGTTTCTGCTAAATGAATTTCTAGATTACTGTCTTGAATCACAAGAAAAAGGTACACCTTTTCACTATATTTGTTTATTGATATGCATTGCACTAGTAGAGTGGAAGGAACCAAAAGGAATTCAATTCTTTGAAAGAAAGTGGAAGCCGTTCTTAGTGGAAAGGTACACAAAATTATGGTTTACCAGTAATAAGTGCATACAAATAGATACCAATATCAATTTATTTTGTACAATGATTAAATTAGGGTCATTTTAGATAATATACCCTGCATACAACTGCATTTAGTTGAAGCATATAAGGAAATTTTTGAATTCAAAATACAGATGCATCACTCTTATATTTAGGCCAAAAAGGATTTGCACAAGAAGTGGCTAACAACCATGTTTATCTACTATAAAAAAGATGTTACACAGATCATAAATGACTAGGATATTTCATGGAGAGTCTCGGTAATAGAGGAAGAAGAGGTTGTACAGAAGGAAGATTCTGATATCCCACTAATTACAAAGAAGGGGACTAAAGGTGTAAATAATCCTACTAATGATGCACAGTCATCTGCACAAACCAAGAAATGATCAGAAAAGACTCAACTTGATGAGTCATATAAGAAAAAGAGAAAGTCATCCAAACCCAGTCTCACTCGGCCAGTAATAGAGGATGACATGGAGCAAATTAGCTGGGATATAAAAAATGCCACTGAGGAGGTAGTGGAGAAAGTGGTTACAAAGGAATAATTTGAAGATCTTTCTATAAAGAAAGAAAAAATTCTCATAAGGCTTGAAGAGGAATTCACTAGAATGAAGTAGTTAATACATATGACCAAAAGGGTGGAAGGATAAAGTAGTGTTAAAAAACACTCAGTATCATACCTATGCAGTACACAGACACCCGTTCTTACATATATGAATATTGTAGCTGAATCATTGCAAAGATGAATATTTCAATCGTAGCCTTGATACTTCCATCTGAAGATATGCAAGGGTCAACAAGTTATGTAGAAATAATTATGTCACAACTACCCATGGATGAGCTACATATGTTGCATACATCCATTGCGCAAGAAATTAGGTGGTGACATGAATCTATCGTGAGAGATTGGTACAAAATCCTTGAAGAAAATGAGACATTGTAGGAGGAATGTTGAAAGACTGAAATGGAGGAAGAAAAGATTGTGCAAAATACATCATAATCGAAGAAGAAAGAAGAAGAAGAAGAAGCTGTAGAAAGTGGCAAGTTGAGAAAAGAAGTGGAATAAATACAACAATGAGGTTCACAACTTCAACAGGTTGTATATGAAATACGCAACAACCTCCCATAAGTCTAAGTAGAAAAGGGTAGTTCCATAAAATAAAAGGTGTTAAAAATTAGTGATACCATTCAAGGTATGTGCGCAAAAATTGAATAACTTTCAGTAAGACAACAACTAGGGACTCCTCCAGAGGCTAAAGCAAAACATTAAAAGAAATTAGAAAGAATGAATATTGCAATAGAAAATATTGAGTCCATGGATATAAAATGTGCAAAGATACATGAATAAAGTGCTCATTTGCGGGGAAAGTTAGTTGTTGACAAGCAACTAAAGGAAGTGGATCAAAAGCTATGGGTTTTGCGAGAATTGGAGAAAAAGATGCGTGATATATTAACTAACTTTCCAGCTATTGGAAATAGGAGAAAAATGGGAGAATTTAGGAAACAATAGCAAGAAGTAATAAGGATATGGGAGGAATAACCAAATATAGGTAACAAACTTAAACCACTGCAAGAAGAAGCCATTCAAATCAAGGAATCATTTCTGCAATTACAAGGGGAATTCAGGGAGGCAGTTGATGAATGTTCATAAAATATTAGTTCATTTCCTGTTGAGGAGGTGGAATTAGGAATCTTGTACAAAGAAGGTGAACTGAAGGAGAAGGTTGCTGCAGCAAAAGAAAACCAGCAAAAGTTCTCAACAATAGTCCAACCACAAATACCAGCAAAAAATGTAGCATAAGGACAGGGGGAGAAAATTTTGCACGAATACATCCCTTTGCCGCTAATGTCAAATGGGAAGAGAATTACAAAAAACTAAATGATAGGGGGAGTGTAGTTCTCTGTTAAGAGATCATGTTTAGGGGGATCTTAGTTTTTGATGACATTAATGACATTAATGACAAATGGGGATATTGTTAGAATAATGTTGTCATGGATGTCAAGTTTTGTGTTAACCCACAAAAGTATCATTTATATATATCGTCCTTTAAAGTTTTCAATAATGTTAGTCGGTATTGCACAATAATGTTTTTGAAGTTATCCAACACTCATATAAATAAAGGAAATGGCATTTCCATTTAGTATCCATCCCAGTAATCATGGAATCTTAAATAAGTGTGAAAATAAATATTCTAGGGCTTAGAAGATGAGAATACTCTGCACGGAAGAATTATTGCTTATATATGAATGTGCAGCTAATACACATATCTGCTTGTGCAAGTAACATGCGGTTGAAGTAAGAACAGTTTGTGCGTCAATCCAGAACTGATCGCAAATTTCTGAAGGTTGTATATTGCAAAAGAACGAAAGTGTTGATATACAGATTGAAAAAGATGTAGATTGCAAAAGTGACAAATTTTGCAGAAGACATGGATCACATAGATAGAAGAGTTGATATTGTAGAATGCAGAAGACACAGAGGATGCAGATTGTAGATAATAGAAGATGTAGATCATAGATTGCAAAAGGTCACATCTATATTATTATTCATTTTAGGGTGAAAGGTAGGGGCAAGGATAGGAAGTTGCAGTTTACTTCTAGTTGGTGCTGGAGAATATAGAAAAGGGAGTTTGTGCTTCCATTTAGTTAGTGATGAAGAACAAGAAGAGGAGATTACATTCTCCATTCAAATTGGTTCTTTCACACTATGAGTGGGTGCTTGCGCAAATTTTTTGATATCCATTCATATCGGTGCATGACATTAGAAAGTTGGTTCTTTCCCCTAAGATTGAATACCTTACAGGTTAGTGCCTATAATCAACAAGTGGGTGATTGCATGTGAGATTGTTGTCCCAATCAGATTGTTGTTTGAAGTGAGTTGGTGCTCACAATTGGAGATTGGTTTCTCCTATCCATGCAATCTATATATATATATATAAAGTTACTTTATAGATTCTTTGCAAAATTGTATCCTTTACTGTTTTTGTAGAAAACGTTTTTGAAGTATAATTTGTTATGTGAAAATTTGTGTAATCTTATTTTTATGTTGATTCACCTCCCCTATCAGCATAAATAAGAATTCGAACAACTCATTGTAATAGGTATTAGAACCTAACATAGGTGTGTTTCCTATGGATTGGTTGATGAAAGAGTTAATTGGTATATAAGCGTTTCCATGCACAAATTATAAATGGATTTGCAAAATAGGTATCTAGGTGTGTCCAAGCAGGACTTGAGCATATGGTGAGAATGATCAATTCATAATAACCCCCATACTAGTGAAATGCATGCTCCCTTATGGACTGCTAGAATTTAGAAAGGTTGTAATCCCTACTAAGGGGACCGACAAGGGAATATATCTTCCTCCAAATGGGAATGCATTGAAGGGGATTAATGTGTTTCTGCTAGCATGTTGTAAGCTACTCAAAAAGATTGTTGGCAGCCATGTGAGGTGTTCCAACTAATGGAATTCCTAAATAAAAGCAATTAATACCATGAGGCATGTGTGCAACAATTCCTACACTACTTTTAGGAGAAACAGATGAGGAAATGTGACCTCTAACAACTACTCCTAATGATGGTGGGAAAATATTATGTGTTATAATGCTAGACACTATACCCTATTCACTCCTCGCACGGGAGTGTTATAAACAGGAGTTGAGGTGCTCCCATCCCCTGAACTACCACCAGCATTGCTCATATTTACAACCTAGTATAATGGAGATGATTGTGCAATGCCAGTTCAACTGTGAAAACCACACGTCTAGAAGAATGAGGGACTTGAGTAACTAGTGGTAGGATCATCAAAATCTACTAAAAATGTAGGTTTGTTCAAATACTCAATGTCAACTAAATTGATCTTTTCAAATATGGGGGAAGATGGCTCCCTCACAGGAACCTCAGTATGACCTTCATAGTCACTTTGATACCTTCCCTATGATGGTTCGTCCGAATCACTAACTCCTTCCTCTCTTTCCTATTCTACATGTTTGTTTGGGATTCATGGGTTATCTTCGTTACGCTCCTAAGGGGAGGGTTCCAAATTATCTAGTATGTGCCTCTTTGTAAGCAACTTCACCCACTTAGGTGAGAGGCATTTAGTTGTTTTGGACCAATGGAGAAGTTGACCAACTACCTTGACTCAGAATGGAAGAACCTTTCAATGTATTAATAAACCAAAAATATACTACTAGAGTAAAATTATTATAAGATACAATAAAGAAAAATTCTCTCCCAAAGACAAATCAATGAAGAAACATATAAGTGCCTTCTATAGGTTATCCTTTGATGATAAGGGGCCAACTTCAACCAATGAAGGCAAGAGAGACATTTACGATAGCCTTCACACAATGATATATATATATATATATAAAGTTACTTTATAGGTTCTTTGCAAAATTGTGTCCTTTACTGTTTTTGCAGAAAACGTTTTTGAAGTATAATTTATTATATGAAAAATTGTGTAATGTTCTTTTTATATTGATTAACCTCCCCTATCAACATAAATAAGAATTCCAATAACTCATTGTAATAGGTATTAGAATCTAACACATGCGCATTTCCTATGGATTGGTTGATGAAAGAGTTAATTGGTATATAAGCATTTCCATACACAAATTATAAATGGATTTGCAAAATGGGTATCTAGGTGTTTCCAAGAAGGACTTGAGCATATGGTGAGAATGATCCATTCATAATAACCCCCATACTAGTGAAATGCATGCTCCCTTATGGACTGCTAGAATTTGGGAAAGTTGTAATCCCTACTTAGGAGACCGACAAGGGAATATGTCTTCCTCAAAATGGAAATGCATGGAAGGGGATCAATGTGTTTTCTGCTAGCATGTTGTAAGCTACTCAAAATGATTGTTGGCAGCCATGTGAGGTGTTCCAACTAATGGAATTCCTAAATAAAAGCAATTAATACCCTGATGCATGTGTGCAACAATTCCTACACTACTTCTAGGAGAAACAGACTCAGGAAATGTGACCTCTAACAACTACTCCTAATGATGGTGGGAAAATATTATGTGCTATAATGCTAGACACTACACCCTGTTCACTCCTCCCATGGGAGTGTTAGAAACAGGAGTTGAGGTGCTCCCATCTCATGAACTACCACCAACATTGCTCATATTTACAACCTAGTATAATGGAGATGATTGTGCAATGCCAATTCAACTGTGAAAACCACGCGTCTAGACGAATGAGGGACTTGAGTAATTAGTGGTGGGATCATCAAAATATACTAAAACTGTAGGTTTGTTCAAATACTAAATTTCAACTAAATTGATCTTTTCAAATATGGGGGAAGTTGGCTCCCTCGCAGGATCCTTAGTATGACCTTCAGAGTCACTTTGATACCTTCCCTATGATGGTTCGTCCAAATCGCTAACTCCTTCCTCTCTTTCCTCTTCTACATGGCTATTTGGTATTGATGGGTTATCTTCATTACACTCTTGAGGGGAGGGTTCCAAATTATCCAATATGTGCCTCTTTGTAAGCAACTTCACCCACTCAGGTGAGAGGCATCTAGTCATTTTGGACCAATGGAGAAGTTGACCAACTACCTTGACTCATAATGGAAGAACCTTTCAATGTATTAATAAACCAAAAACACACCACTAGAATAAAATAATTATAAGATACAATAAAGAAAAATGCTCTCCCAAAGGCAAATTAATGAAGAGACAGATTAGTGCCTTCTATAGGTTATCCTATGATGATCAGGGGCCAAATTCAACCAATGAAGGTGAGAGTGACATTTACGATAGCCTTCACACAATAATAACCCATGGTGCAAGTGCCCTCGTGAAGGTGAAAAAACTCCAAGGAAGCTGAGGTGGATATTATGCATCCATCCCACGTACCATAAGCATTTCCCACTTTCAATCACCTAGAAGGATCCTATGATATGAAACTAAGGATACCACTTCACCATTAATAGTAGGGTGGAAAAATCATGGGCCAAGCTCTCACATATGGGCAAGGGACATAGGAAAAAAGTACTATACTTGAAGCTTCTACTAAATGATTGTCACTATGAGGACTTGTCAATCCAACAAAACCCTTAGACACACCAAATTTCACTACATGCATGGAGAGGGGATAATCTCTCATCAACACCTATATTGACCTTGTGTTTGACGCACGTGTTAGATGCACTTTCCCAAGAAGTAATTCTTGCTACTAATGGGTTTTGACACTCTGTCCTATTTTTATTTTCTATTTTGAAGTAATATAAGAGTAAATATACAAAATACCAAGTTTGTATTCCAGACCTTTGATAGATAAGTTTGTATTAATGTAAGAGTAAATATTCAAAATACCAAGTTTCTGGTCTACCACTACAACTTGTGCTTTTGAATAAAATATGATATTGCCACTTATTCTTCCAACCTAGCATCCAGGACATTCCAAACACACCCTTCCATGTCGAGAGAGAGATCAATATATTCTTAATGAGCTTTATTAATCCAGATAGATAATATAATATATTACAGTGAGTTCAATAAGGAGGAAGTGTCATTCATTCTCCATGGAATAATAAGAGAAGAGATAGACATATAAATAGATTATATATTCCCAATTCCAAAGCTAAGAAGCAACCATAATAGAAACAATGAAGCATGCATCTAATCTAGCTTACAACCTATCAACAACTCAAGCATAATCATCCATAGAGGAATCATAGGTAATAATGGTGGTAGAGGAAATCCTAGATACTCTAGGCCCAGATACAAATTGAGAGAAGTATTATTGGGCCTAGGGAAAGGAAAGCTGAATTCATTTATAATTCTGCTTAAGTATGGAAAGGAAGTAAGGCAGAAGAAGAGAAAGGAGATTTGACAGAGGAAACGACAGAAGAAAGGAAGAACATATGAGGCACGAAAAAAGTAGAGAAAGAAGAAGGAGCCAAGGAATGAAGCCATTCAAGAGGAAACTGCAGAAGATGTGTGACATATAAGAGGTGCGACAAAAGAAGATATGCGAAAGAAGAGGATGCGCAATAGAAGGAAGGGATGAGACAAGGAACGGTGTGATGGAATAACTTTACCAAGAGGTGTGCAAGGGGTATAATGGCTGGAAAATGACAGTAGGGCATAACGACTAGAAAGTGACAGGCGATAAAGATCGTGGGTATGAGGTCATCTAGAGTCGGCGAAAGTTGCACGTATTAAGGTATATTTATAATTCAGGTCGCTAGTGCCTACTGTCAGGTGTCACTAGAATAGGAAAGACAACATTTTGGATAAATATAGGAAGTTAATTGAGAAAACTACAGGTAAAGCGTCTGTAACAAGTCTGTAAAAGAGTCTATACAAGGAGGAATCCAAGTTGTATGCGAGTTATCCTTGCCACTGTTAGCTTCTCTATATTTGTTGTCTGTTAGTTGTTGCTAAGTGCTTTAAGTTGAAGAATTATTAATTGAGTGTGTAGAAGTGTAGGCGAAGTTGAGGCTATCTAGGCTCTGTGCAGATCATTAGTAGAGTCAAGTAGTGAGGGAATAGAAGAAACACTCAAAACCATGAGAGGAAGGAAGAGTCTGTGCTGATAAAGAAGAAGATCTAGAACATAGTCTGTAGCTTAGTGCACAGATAGAAGGTGCATACATTTCTCATGCTAGATGAAATGCACCTTTGTGGTTTTTTCCCAGATGGGTTTCCACGTTAATTACTGTGTTGAATGTATGAATGATGAATGTGTTTAATATGCATGTATATATGTAGTTGTGAGTGAATGTCTATGTATTTGAATATAAAGAGTATATTGATGTCGCTTGCACTATTATTGTGAATGTACTTATGTTGCATTGGGTTGTAATATAATACTTGTGTAAGCAGCTTGGCTATTTAGAATAAGTGTCAAAATCCCACCCATCAACCTTTGTCGAGTGCCTTGGTGTGTCACCAAGGGACAGGAAATCCCCCACCGAACTGCAAAAGCCTGGTTCTGGCAGTTACCCATAAAAGGAAGATATCTCGGGTAAGAATCCATCTCCGTCGTAGCCTGCAAGTGCTGCCAGTTGAGCCTGGCTCTATTGTGCCGATATCTTGGGCTTTGTTGCACTAAACAGAAGGGATTGAACCTGAGTCGAAGGCAGCATTAAAGCCAACAAATCATTTTCTTACTGGGACCCAAATCATTTTGGTGAGGGACATGTTGTGGCAGTGGACGAAGCATGAAATCCAATATTGGGTGGATTTCAAAGCGTTAGAGTTTGCAAGAGAAGAGAGTAAAGGATATTGGTGGAACCCAACAGAGTGGTTGGATTTATACCTCTACACGGATATCCATGAGATTTTATTTTCTAAGTTTCCCATTATGTTGCATGAGTGGTTGTCTAAGTTCACAACCCAACAAAGAAACTTCCAAGGAGAAGAACCAATGGAGTGGAATTCTAAGTTGATGCAACGACTGAAAAGTGTGAGAAACCATGTGTCAAGGGATGTATATTTTTGGGTAGATAATATTTTCGAGGGATACTCTTTTGAGTTTGTTGTTGACACAATAACCTCATATACTGAGGCAGAGAGAAATTTTTTCCAAGGACCCCGTGGAAGATATTTGTCGTCTTTAAATACGTGGATAAAAATGCTTGTATGTCCAAAAAGGAATCCTATGAATGTGATAGTTGGAAGATATGCACAAAAAGGTCGGTATGTCATAGCAGACCTATGTGAAAAATGGTGCCAACTGAGTTAAGATGTTCCCTAGAGATAGTGAAACTTAACTAGAGAATGGTTGTTTATGAAGTGGAATAAGATTTTGGTCGAGAAAGCGAAGAAAGGCTATGACAGGAAGAGGGAGTTGCAACACGACTAGAGAAGAATACTACGAGCTTGTGTTGTAGTTGGACAAAGGGTCTTTTGACAAAGAATAAGAATATCAACTGATATCCGAAGTAGAAGAAGAATGAGAAGAAACAACTAAATCTCCAGATACAGAATGCAGGTATGACACTATGCACATCGCCAGAGGTAATGTCCAGAGACTTATCTCCAAGTGCATTTGTAAATACAAGTAGTACTAACACTATGAATAGTGGACAAGGGAGTCCGGTTAGTCAAATTTTTTTTTGAACGTACCACCAGCTAATACAATGGCTAGGACTGACATTAAGTTTCCAATATTCGATGGAAATGGGTTGGAAGAATCTAAGCAACATTGGTTTCTTTGTAAATTCGTATGGACTGTGAGACAAGTCCAAGATGAGAATATAAGGAAAGCACAAATCATCAGGACTTTGTGAGGTCATGCATTAGACTGGTGCATGAAATTTTCTCTAGTGCCACCAGGAGTTTCACAGAAAATGCTTGACCTGATTTAGGTTGGAATGATAGATGAGTTTAGAAATTCGAAGTCTCAGTCCCAATGTATTACAGAGATCAAAGAAATTAAGCATCTACCTACATAATCTGTTTGGGACTTTGACCAGAGATTCAAGACATTAATGGCCAAAGTGAGATTTCAGATGTCAGATGTACAACACAAGGAATTGTTCATTATGTTGATGTATTTGTAACTTCGGAATGAATTCACTTGTATATTATACCCCAATGTCCCTATTGGGAGTGTCAGTGATGTAATTGTGTCATGTCATACCCCGATGATCCTATCAGGAGAATCAATAAAGTAAACAAGTCATGTAAAGTCATTGAGGGTAACCCTCCTTATTATTCAAGGGTTAAAGTCCCCGCAGTTGCAGGGCACTAGGGTTATTAGAATCTCCTAGAGAAGTTGGCCCTGGTGAGTTAATGTCAAGTCGGGAATTATTATAAATAGAGAGTGAGCCTCTCTATTTACCACAGAGTCACACAAACTCAGTTGTAGTGCATAACTGAGAGAGAGAGAAGAAGCTGGGACAAGAGAGAGAGAGATTACTGCTGTCGGGAGATCATCTTTGTATCTTTGGGTTTTACTTTTGATGCTGATTCTATCTTTGAGGAAGTTGCAGGGTTTTCTCCAATATGGTTTCCCTGAGGAAAATCTTTGTGTTCATTGTCTCTTGTGATTGATTGTTGTGCTTGTTATTATCTCAGATAAGATCCTAAGATCATATAGCTTAAATGTTAAAATTCTAACATGGTATCAGAGCTAACATGAGAAGAAGACACTATGTAGTTGCTGAAGCTAGGGATTCCTACTTTTTAGATCTCTCTCCATAGATTTTCAGCAAAAGGAGGCTAGGCTGACTCTCCTCTCTAGGGAGCATCTTTCTATTGAAGCAGAATCTGATTCTGGGCATTTTCAGTTTTGGACCTGACACTACTGCGGGAAATTAGGGCTTTCCATAGAAGTGGAATTTTTGAGTGAGCCCAAACCTGGATTGATCTCCTCTCCAAAATCGAAGTTTAGTGATCAATATCAAAGTTTTTGGCTGGGTAGAACTTCAGGAAAGTCAGACCCTAAATCTACTCCTGAACCAGAAAACCAGCTCTATAGAAATTCAGCTCCAGATCCAGTTTCGACATCTTAATCTGGTAAGATCTAAATATTTTTCATTTCGATTTGAGGTTCTCTGTTAAGATGTCTCATCATACCAAGCTTGATGAAAAGCTTGAGGGAGCTGATAACTTTTGAGCCTGGAAGTATAGGATCTCCGTATTCCTAGAAGAAAATGAATTGGACTCCTACATAAGTGGATAAGTTCTAGTTCTAGAGGGAGATGAGGGTAAGGCCTTACACAAAAAGAAATTGGTCATGGCTAAGAGGATTATTGCTGATTCAATCAAGGTTCATCTCATACCTCAGGTGTCCTCCCTAAAGACACCTAAAGAGATGTTTGATGCCCTTACCAATTTATTTGAAGGGAAGAACAGAAACCAGAAGATGACTCTGAGAAACCAACTAAAGAATGTAAAGATCTAGGATGCAGAGACCATCCAGTGTTACTTTACAAGGGTCTCTCAGATCAAGGAACAACTTGAAGCTGTAGATGAAGAAGTAGAGAATGCATAAATTGTGATGACCACCTTGAATGGTCTCCCTAGTGCATGGGACTCTTTCATTCAAGGGATCTTTGCCAGAAAGAAGCTAGTCAATTTTAGCAGACCGTGGGAGGAGTGCTCACAAGAATAAGCTCAAGAAGAAAAGATGGGAAGTGAAGATAAATCTCTCACGGTACAATCCAATAAAAGCAGAATAGACCATCATAGAGGTAAGCACTCTCGCCAGAAGAATAACACTAGAAAATATAAAAAAGATTTGTCTAAGTTCATTTGCTATACATGTGATGAAAGAGGACACCTTGCAAGAGATTGTCCTAGAAACGAAGATAGATCTCACAAGAGGAAGGGAAACAAGAAAAGACATCATGCTCATGCTGCAGAAGATGATGAGCCTTCCAATAACAGACTCAAACAAGACAGTGATGGTTATTCAAGTGACGAAGAATATGTGTTGATCTCTGCCCTCATGAGAACTGTCACACATGGAAGTAATGATCGGCTTATTGATAGTGGGGCTTCCAAACACATGATGGGATTTGAGGAATCCTTTGTGAAACTACCAGAACATGAATCACCCCGCAAGGTGAAACTTGGGGATGACTACTAGTATCCAATAAAAGGTAGAGGATAATCCTCCTACAAATTAGACTCTGGAAAGTCTATGAAAATGAAGGATGTCCTATTTGTACCAGGACTAAAGTAGAACCTTCTCTCCATCTCTGCATTAGATGCAAAAGGCATAAGAGTTGCATTTACAGATGGCCAAGTCCTCATGTGGCCAAAAGGAAATACTATTGATGATGCAGTAGTAATTGGAGAACAAGAGGGAGGACTATACAGATTAAAGGGCCAACCAGAACAAGCTTTGGTTCATGAGTCAGTAGAACCAAATGAACTTTGGCATAGAAGGCTTGCACATGTGCACTACCACTTGCAAGCAAAGCTGTTGAAGGTCTTCTAGAAATGCAAGAAAAACATGAAGGAGTATGCAAGGGATTTGCGAAAGGAAAGAACACAAAGAAGAAATTTCCAAGTAGCGAAAGCAAGGCTAAAGGAATATTGGAAATCATTCACTCCGATGTATGTGGTCCGATGTCATCTAGTTCATTAAGCGGGTATGTATACTATGTTTCTTTCATTGATGATTTTTCTAGGAAGACATGGATATACTTCATGAAGAACAAAGATGAAGTATTCAACAAGTTCAAGAAATTCAAAGCCTTGATCGAAAACCACATAAAGAAGAAGATCAATATTTTTCGATCAGACAATGGTGGAGAATTCACATCAAATGAATTCAAGGAATTATGCATAGATCTAGGGATTAAGAGGGAGTTGACCACTCCATATAATCCACAACAGAATGGGGTTGCAGAAAGGAAGAATAGAACAATCATGGAAGTAGCAAAGGCAATGCTCCATGATCAAGATCTTCCTATACATATATGGGCAGAAGCTGTTAGGACAAATCTGTATATACAGAGCCATACTCCACATAGAGTATGTGAGAACAAGACACCTGAAGAAGTGTTTTTTGGTAAGAAACCAGAATTTAGTCATGTCAGAATATTTGGCTGTCCAGTGTACATACACATTCCAAAATAAAAGAGGACAAAGTTAGATCCTTCAGGAAAGAAGGGTATATTTGTGGGATACTTTGAAAGCTCAAAGGATTATAGAATATACTTCCTAGGATTTAAGAATATCAACATCAACAGAGATGTAACATTTGATGAAGACACAACTTACAACAAATCTAGGAAGAGACCAGTTGAAGATCTTGGAGAAAATGAAATACCCAGGATCCGAGATACAACCACAGATGAAGCAATTCCAGAAGAAGATTGAGAAATAGAAGAGCCTCAAGAACATGTAGATCCACCTCAGGAGAAGAATCCTCACAAGAGGAAACCTACATGGGTACGATAGGCTATCCAAGGTGCAGAGAGATATGGGGCTCCAGAAGAAATGCACAGAGAAAGGAAGAGAACTAGGTCCTACTCCGGATATGTAGCCCTATTATGTGACATCATCGACAAAGAACCTTCCAACTATGAAGAAGCGACATAAAAGAAATAATGGAAGGATGCTATGATCGAGGAGTATTGGTCGATCATGAAGAATGATGTTTCGGATGCTGTCCCAAGACCAGAGGGGAAGTTTATTGTGACTTCCAAATGGATCTATAAGATCAAGCATGCTGCAGATGGTAGAATAGAGAAATATAAAGCAAGATTTGTGGTTCATGGCTTCTCCCAGAAAGAAGGGATAGATTATGAAGAGACTTTTGTGTTAGTTTTTCAACATTAAGCTAGCATTACTAGGATCTTTAACTGAGAGAATAACAAGTACATTAATCAAACACAAGAGATAATGAACACAGTGTTTTTCCTTGGGGAAACCATAAATGGAGAAAACCCTGCACTTCCTCAGAGATAGAATCAACACCAAAATAGTAAAAGCCCAAAACAGTAAGTGATCTCCCGACAACAGTAATCTTCTTCTTGTCTAGCCCCAGTGTCTTCTCCTTCCTCAACTATGCGCTACACCTGAGTGTGTATGAGTTGTGTGATAAATAGAGACTCCAGTTCGCTATTTATACTAATCCCAACATGACTAAAACCCTACCAGGGTCGACCTCTACTAGGAAAGTCTAATAACCCTATTGCCTTGGAACTGTGGGGACTTTAACCCTTAGACAATCAGAGGGTTACCCACAATGAGTTGACATGACTTGTTTACATTATTGATCCTCTCGATCAGAACATTAGGGCATGACAACATGACTCAATTACATTATAGATACATCTCGGAATAAACATCAGGTTACAATACATAAGATACATAGATGAATTACATTCCAAAGTTACAAATACATCAACACTCCCTCTTAACTAGGAAGGTATTCTTTCGACACAATTTTCAGTACTGGTCTTCTTCTCTGTATCAACTGGATCTTCTCCTCATCTGCATCTCAAGTCTTCTGAGTCTTTAAGTCATCTTCGTCTTCAAGTCATCTTCATCTTCAGATCTGGATCATCTCTCGATCTGGATCATCATGGGACATCATCACTGGGCATCATCACTGGATCTGGATCATCACTACTGGATCATCATCACTGGATCTGGATCATCACTAGCCATCATGACTAGATCTAGAACATCACGGGTGCTATCTCATGATTCTTCTCGTCACAAGAAGTTCTACAGAGCTAGCCCTTTTTCATGCTGGTTGTAGGCCTAGCCTCCATGTAGGTCTTCTTCAGCACTTATATCTGATCAACACATGATTGAAGAAAGGTTCATCATTTCTATCTGATCAACACATGATCGAAGATAGATACTGCACTTACATCTGATCAACACATGATCAAAGAAAGGCTCATCATTTCTATCTGATCAACACATGATCGAAGATATATACTGCACTTACATCTGATCAACACATGATCAAAGAAAGGCACGCCCAACACTTATATCTGACCTACTCATAGGAAAGGCATGCCCAGCACTCACATCTGATCATGTAGGAACCAATCCTGTAATCATATCAGAAAAGCCCAACACTTACATCTGATCAACACATGATCGAAGAAAGGCTCAACATTTCTATTTGATCAACACATGATCAAAGATAGATACTGCACTTACATCTGATCAACAGATGATCGAAGAAAGGCACTACACTTACATCTGATCAACACATGATCGAAGAAAGGCATAGCACTTATATCTGATCAACACATGATCGAAGAAAGGCTCAACACTTATATCTGATCAACACATGATCGAAGAAAGGCTCTACACTTACATTCATCCAGGATGGAACACATCCTACCACAATGATGAAAGGGCTTGCACTCATATTTGATCATGAGGGAACACATTCCAACAATCATATCAGAATGGTCCCCAGTCCTCGACTAAGCTACCTGGTAACTGACTAGGTGCCTCCATTCTCCTAGAGAATGGCAGTTGCCCTTACATCTGTCCTACTCGACAGAATGGCCAACACTCACATCTGACATGGTAGGAACTTAATCCTTTAACAATGACAGAATGGTTCAGCCCTTACATCTGATCAAGTGGGAACACATCCCTCTGTCACACCAGAATGGTTTCTCAGTCCTAGACTGAGTTTTCCTGGTAACTGACCAGGTGCCTCCATTCCTAGAATGGCAATTGCCCTTACATCTGTCCTACTCGACAGAATGGCCAACACTCATATCTGACATGGAAGGAACCAATCCTCTCACCATGATAGAATGGCTCAGCCCTTACATTTGACCATGGAAGGAACCAATCCTCTCACCATGTCAGAATGGCTATGGGTCTTATCATTTTCTCTTGGAGGAAACCTTGATATGGAGAACACCAAGATTCTCCCTGAAGTACTCGAACTTCAACCTAGCCAATGGATTCGTTAATACATCAGCTATCTATTCCTCCATTGCAACATAATGGAGCTTCACTGCCCCCCTCTGCACCATATCCCTGATATAGTGATACTTGATCTAGATATGCTTCGACTTGTCATGGAAAATTGGATTCTCTGACAACTTCATGCAACTCTGGTTGTCACAATGTATGCAAGTAGCATCCAACTGGAGATCAAATATATCAGATAGTAGCTTCCACAGCCATATTGCCTCACAACTAGCTGAACAAGCTGCGACATACTCTGCTTTAGCTGGACTCAGTGCCACAGAAGATTGCTTCCTTCTAAACCAAA
>LPNX010370212.1:68315-113415 GCA_001517045.1 Pseudotsuga menziesii | reverse complement strand
ATCCTATACTTCCAGGCTCGGAAGTTATCAGCTCCCTCAAGCTTTTCATCAAGCTTGGTATGATGAGACATCTTAAACTGAGAACCTCAAATGGAAATACAAAAGATATATATCTTACCAGGTCAAGATGTCAGATTTGGATTTGGAGCTACAATCCCGTAGTACTGGAATAGGAGCAAATTAGGGTTTTGCTTTTCTGGAGATCTGTCCACCCAAATGCCTTGAAATTTATCCCTAACTTCAATTTTGGGGAGGAGATCAATCCAGGCCCGGGCTCACTAAAAAATTCCTCTTATGTGAAAATCCCTAATTTCCGACAGCAGTGTTGGGTCAAAAACTGAAAAACCTCAGAATTGGATTCTACTTCGACAGAAAGATGCGCCCTAAGGAGGACAGTTATTCCACCTTACTTTTGCTGAAAATCTATGGAGGATGATCCATAAACTAGGAAACCCTAGTTCCCGCAGCTGCACAGTGTCTTCTTCTTAGGTAAGCTCTGATACCATGTTAGTTTTTCAACATTAAGCTAGCATTATTAGGATCTTTAACTGAGAGAATAACAAGTACAACATTCAAACACAAGAGACAATGAACACCGTGTTTTTCCTTGGGGAAACCATAAATGGAGAAAACCCCGCAACTTCCTCAGAGATAGAATCAGCACCAAAACAGTAAGTGATCTCCCGATAGCAGTAATCTTCTTCTTGTCTAGCCCCAGTGTCTTCTCCTTCCTCAATTATGCGCTACACTTGAGTGTGTATGAGTTGTGTGATAAATAGAGACTCCGGTTCTCTATTTATACTAATCCCGACATGACTAAAACCCTACCAGGGCTGACCTCTACTAGGAGAGTCTAATAACCCTAGTGCCCTGGAACTACGGGGACTTTAACCCTTAGACAATCGGAGGGTTACCCACAATGACTTGACATGACTTGTTTACATCATTGATCCTCCCGATCGGAACATCAGGGCATGACAACATGACTCAATTACATTATAGATACATCTCGGAATAAACATCAGGTTACAATACATAAGATACATAGATGAATACATTCCGAAGTTACAAATACATCAACATTTTTCACCTGTAGCCAGATATACTTCCATCAGATCAGTACTTGCTTTAGTTGCAGTAATGAAATGGAAAGTACACCAGATGGATGTCAAGATATCTTTCTTGAATGGTGTAGTAGAATAGGAAGTATATGAGGAGTAGCCACTCGGCTTTGAGACACATGATAAGAAGACTCATGTGTATAAATTGAAGAAAGCCCTGTACGTTTTGAATCAGGTACCCAAGACGTGGTACGACAGAATTGATAGCTTCCTAACTAGTTTGGGATTTACCAAAAGTAAAGCAGATTCCAACCTTTACTACAAGTTTGAAGAAAGGAACCCAGTGATGGTGCTACTGTATGTAGATGACTTGTTTTTAACAGGTACATATGGGTTGATTGCTGACACGAAGAGGAAGCTGGCTACTGAGTTCGAAATGAAGGACTTGGGTATGATGCATTACTTTCTAGGCATGGAGGCGTGGCAAATTGTGGATGGAATCTCCCTAGGACAAGGGAAGTATGCGGTCGAGATCCTGAAGAGATTCGGGATGATGGACTGCAAGGCCATGACCACACCTATGGCATCGAATTTGAAGCTATTGAGTGATGCTTCATCAGAGTCGGTCGATGCTATGATGTATTGTCAGATGATTGGGTCCTTGATGTACCTGATGAATACAAGACCAGATATTTGCTTTGCTGTGAACACATTGAGCCAGTTCCTAACATATCCGAGAAATGTTCACCTAATTGCTGTAAAGCATATTCTGAGGTACCTAAAGGGTACAATTGATTATGGACTCAAGTATGAGGTAAATCAAAAGATTAAACTAGAAGGTTATGTGGATTCAGATTGGGCAGGTAGTTCCATTGATAGGAAGAGCACTTCAGGGTGTTGCTTCAGTATGGGATCAGGTGTGGTATCGTGGTTTAGCAGGAAGCAATCTTGTGTGGCAGTGAGTACAGCTGAAGTAGAGTATGTTGTAGCTTGTTCGGCTAGTTGTGAGGTAGTATGACTGAGAAAGCTACTGTCTGACTTATTTGATCTCCAGCTGGATGCTACTTGTATATATTGTGACAACCAGAGTTGTGTGAAGTTTTCGGAGAACCCAGTCTTCCATGACAATTCGAAGCATATTGAGATAAAATATCACTATATCAGGTATATGGTGCAGAGAGGAGCAATGAAGCTCTAATATGTTGCGACAGATGAGCAGATAGTTGATGTGTTGACCAAACCATTAGCTAGAGTGAAGTTTGAGTACTTTAAGGAGAATCTTGGTGTTCTCCAGATTGAGGTTCCCTCCAAAGCAAATTGATGTGTCCGTTAGCATTTTTGACATGGTGGAAGGTTGGGCTCCACATGGTCAGATGTAAGTGCATAGATATTCTGATGTGATTGTGTGGTGTGTTCCCACATGATTAGTGCAGAGACATTATGATGTGATTGTGGGATGTGTTCCCACATGATCAGTGTAGAGACATTCTGATGTGATTGTGGGATGTGTTCCCACATGATCAGTGCAGAGACATTCTGATGTGATTGTGGGGTGTTCCCACATGATTAGTGCAGAGCCATTCTGATGTGATTGTGGGATGTGTTCCCACATGATCAGATATAAATGCAGATCCATTTTGATGTGATTGCGAGATGTGTTCCCACAAGATCATATGTAAGTGCAGAGCCTTTCTGACAAGATGAGGTCGAATGTAAGTGCAGAGCCTTCTGACAAGATGAGGTCAGATGTAAGTGCATAGCCTTTTTGACAAGATGAGGTTAGATGTAAGTGCAGAGCCTTTTTGACAAGATGAGGTCAGATGTAAGTGCAGAGCCTTTCTGACAAGATGAGGTCAGATGTAAGTGCAGAGCCTTTTTGACAATATGAGGTTAGATGTGAGTGTTGGGCCTTTATAACACGTGTTTTGGATGTGTTTCTCCCATGGTCAGATGTGAGTGTTGGGTGTTCCTTTCTGACATGGTTCTTGGATGTGTTCCTCCCATGGTCAGATGTAAGTGCTGGGCAGGACTTTCTAAAATGGTTCATTCCATGGTCAGATATAAGTGCTGAAGACAATGAAGACCTACATGGAGGCTAGGCCTACAACCATCATGAAAAAGGGTTGGCTCTATAGAAATTCTTGTGACGAGTAGAATTGAGAGATAACACCATTTGTTTGAGATAACAGAAGCAGTGATGATTCAGACTTGATGATGATCCAGTGATGACCCAGAGAAGAAGACTTGTGCTGATAAATTGTGTCGAGAGAATACCTTCCTAGTTAAGAGGGAGTGTTGATGTATTTGTAACTTTGGAATGTATTCACTTGTATATTATACCCCAATGTCCCTATTGGGAGTATCGGTGATGTAATTGTGTCATGTCATACCCCGATGATCCTATCGGGAGAATCAATAAAGTAAACAAGTCATGTAAAGTCATTGAGGGTAACCCTCCTTATTGTTCAAGGGTTAAAGTCCCCGCAGTTACGGGGCACTAGGGTTATTAGAATCTCCTAGAGAAGTCGGCCCTGGTGAGTTAATGTCAAGTCAGGAATTAGTATAAATAGAGAGTGAGCCTCTCTATTTACCACACAGTCACACACACTCAGTTGTGGCGCATAACTGAGAGAGAGAGAGAAGAAGCTGGGACAAGAGAGAGAGAGACTATTGCTGTTGGGAGATCATCTTTGTGTCTTTGGGTTTTAATTTTGGTGCTGATTCTATCTCTAAGGAAGTTGCAGGGTTTTCTTCGTTATGGTTTTCCCGAGGAAAATCTTTGTGTTCATTGTCTCTTGTGATTGATTGTTGTGCTTTTTATTCTCTCACATAAGATCCTAAGATCATATAGCTTAAATGTTAAAAATCTAACACATTATTGCCTTGCTGTCACACATCCGGATCCCATTGATGTAACATTAGATTGCGTTGCAGACATAATCTCTAGAAATAGCAATGAAACTAGAGTCCTCACCGATTGGAGAAACTGACACAGGAATGATGCAAATTTATTCGCAACTGACCAACCTTATGGTTTAGATCCAAGACATCAAGAAAGGTAAGGAACTGTAAGAATAATTGTGGTGTATAAGATGTAGAACAGATGGGCACCATAAAGATAATTGCCCGACGCTCATGAACTATGTCGCAACGGGACCAATGAACCCAATAAACACGCAAGGGATCCATTGATGTATAATATTTCAGGATAGAGGCCATAAGTCAGAAGAACGTTTGTATTTATAGAAGATTCTAAGTACACCAGCTTGTTTGTACTATAAATTTTGTAAATCAGTAGGCCACAATGAAAAAGGTTCCAGAGCACTTCAGCTTCTGCGAGAAAATACGATGGATACCTACTTAATGAAGAATGATGAGAAGATGCAAGATGAATGAGTGCAGCCTCAGTATTAGCCTACTCAATATCCACTAACACAATATCAACAACCACAATATCCTCAGCCATAGTATAAACAAAATCAATATCTGCCACAACAACAATACCCTTAGCTAAGGGGGGGTGGAAATTTTCGAGGCTAAGGACAACAACAAGTGTTAGATTTTTATCAATTAGACAATATGATCTTAGAATATTATCTGAGAGAATAACATGCACATCAATCAATAACAAGAGACAATGGACACAAATATTTTCCTTGGGGAAACCATAAAGGAGAAAACCCCGCAACTTCCACATAGTTAGAATGAGCACCAATGGCAGCAGTAAAACCCAAAGACAGAAAGATGATCTCCAATAGCTGTTCTCTCTCTCACTTGTGTGAGATCCTCTTCTCTCACCTATGTGCTATAGCTGGGTGAGTGTGTGTTTCAAATAGAGAGTCTCACTCTCTATTTATACAAGTTTCCCGACTTGACAATTACTTACTAGGCGACTTCTCTGGGAGAGTCTAATAACCCTAGTGCCCCACAACTGTGGGGACTTTACCCCCAACTTACAAAGGAGGGTTAATCTCTATGACTTTACATGACTTGATTACATTAATGATTCTCCTGATAGGAACATCGAGGACCAATACAATATATAAAATATACAAGTGAATACATTTCGAAGTTACAAATACATCAATACTCCCTCTTAACTAGGAAGGTATTATCTTGACACAATTCATCAACACAAGTCTTTGTCATTGGATTAAAGTTGGATCATCATCATTGGATCATCATTACTAGACCATCATCAAAACTAGATCATCACTTGATCATCATTACTGGATCATCATCAAAGATGGATCATCACTGGATCATCATCATCATCACTTCTTTTGCTATCTTGATCAAATGTTGCTATATCTCAATTCTTATCGTCATTTGAAGTTCTATAGAGCCAGCCCGTTTTCATTCTGGTTGTAGGCCTAGCCTCCACATAGGCCTTCAGCAACGGAGCCAACCCTTTTTCATGCTAGATGTATCTCTACAGAGCCAACCCCTTTTCATGCTGGATGTACCTCTACAGAGCCAGTCCTTTTTCATACTGGATGTAGGCCTCTACAGAGCCAGCCCTTTTTCATGCTGGATGTACCTCTACAGAGCCAGTCCTTTTTCATACTGGATGTAGGCCTCTACATAGCTAGCCCTTTTTCATGCTGGATGTATCTCTATAGATCCAACCCTTTTTCATGTTGGATGTACCTCTACAGAGCTAGTCCTTTTTCATACTGGATGTAGGCCTCTACAGAGCCAACCATTTTTCATGCTACATGTATCTCTATAGAGCCAACCATTTTTCATGTTGGATGTAGGCCTTTCCCTCTGCAATTTATTCCGCTACAGAGTCAGTCCTTTTTCATATTGGATGTAGGCCTTTCCCTCTGCAAGGTCTTCCGCTACAAAGCCAATCCTTTTTCATACTCAATGTAGTTCTACAGAGCCAGTCCTTTTTCATACTGGATGTAGGTCTCAGCACTTATATCTGACCAAGGGAGGAACCAATTCTACCACAATGTTAGAAAGGAACAACACTTACTTCTGACCATGGGAGGAACCAATCCTACCACCATGTCAGAAAGGCTCAACACTTACATCTGACCATGGGAGGAACCAACCCTACCACCATGTCAGAAAGGAAAAACACTTACTTCTGACCATGGGAGGAACCAATCCTACCACCATGTTAGAAAGGATCACGGACTCATCACTTCCCCTTGGATGGAACCTCGATCTAGAGAACACCAAGCTTCTCCCAGAAGTACTCAAACTTCACTTTGGCTAATGGATTGGTCAACACATCATCTATTTGTTCGTTCATCGCAACATACTAGAGCTTCAATGCTCATCTCTACACCATATCTTTGATATAGTGATGTTTGATCTCAATATGCTTCGACTTGTCATGGAAAACTGGGTTCTTTGAAAACTTCACACAACTCTGGTTGTCGCAATATATATAAGTAGCATCAAGCTGGAGATCAAATAGACTAGACAGTAGATTCCTCAGCCACTCTACCTCACAACAAGCCGAACAAGCTGTGACATACTCTGCTTCGGATGTACTCAGTGCCATGTAGGACTGCTTCAAGAGATCACACATGATCCCGTATTGAAGTAGCACCCTGAAGTGCTCTTCCTATCAATGGCACTGCCTGCCCAATCCAAATCCACATAAACTTCAAGGTTAATCTTCTGAGTCACCTCATACTTGAGCCCATAATCAACTGTACCCTTCAGGTACCTCAGAATATGCTTTGCAGCAATCAGGTGAACATGTCTCAGATCTGTCAAGAACTAGCTCAATGTGTTCACAACAAAGCAAATATCTGGTCTCGTGTTCGTCAGGTACATCAAGGATCCAATCATCTGATGATGCATTGTAGCATCAGCCGACTCTAATGAAGCATCGTCAATAACTTTTGGTTCGATGCCATAGGTGTGGTCATGGCCTTGCAATCCATCATCCCGAACCTCTTCAGGATCTCTACTACATACTTCCCTTGTCCCAGGGAGATTCCATCTGCACTCTGCCACACCTCCATGCATAGAAAGTAGTGCATCATACCCAAGTCTTTCATTTCGAACTTGGTAGCAAGCTTCCTCTTCGTGTCAGCAATTAACCCATCCTCACTTGTTACAAACAGGTCATCTACATACAGTAGGAGTATCATTGGGTTCCCTTATTCAACCTTGTAGTAAAGGTTGGAATCCACTTTACTCTTGGTAAAGCCCAAACTAGTCAGGAGCTGTCAATCTTGCCATACCATGTCCTAGGTTCCTGTTTCAAACCGTACATGGCTTTCTTCAATTTACACACATGAGTTTCCCTGTCATGTGTCTCAAAACTGAGTGGATACTCCACATACACTTCCTCTTCCACTACACCATTCAAGAAAGCAGTCTTGACATCCATATGGTGTATCTTTTATTTTTTTACTGTAGCCAGAGAAAGTACTGATCTGATGAAAGTGTATCTGGCTACAGGTGCAAAAGTTTCTTCATAATCTATTCATTCTTTCTAGGAGAAGCCACGAGCCACAAATCTTGCTTTATATTTCTCTATGCTGCCATCTACTGCATGCTTGATCTTGTAGATCCAGTTGGAAGTCACAACCGACTTCCCCTCTGGTCTTGGGACAACATCCTAGACATCATTCTTCATGATCGACTGGTACTCCTCGATCATAACATCCTTCCATTCTTTCTTTTCTGCCGCTTCTTCATAGTTGGAAGGTTCTTTATCAATGATGTCACATAATAGGGCTACATAACCTATAACACCCCGGTTTTGACCCCGTTTGCATTAAATGTATATGCTGTGTATATTGTAATTAATCATGGTGTGGAGCTATAGGAAAAATCCCCACCATCGATTTAACGTTATAGGTTCGGCGATTAAAATCGATGCAATGGTATTTTGTGCTAGCCAGGAACAATATAAATTGGACATCATGTAAATATGCATTTTAATTAAAAATACCCACAACCAGCTATGTTATTGCAACAATAACGAGAAAGGGCATGATTTCCTAAGGATAAGGGGGACGAATATTCAAACCTATGGGCCAATGGAAAAAATTCAAATGTCTGAGGGAGAACCCATCAAAGTGTCAACTACCTTTCTTGTCTCATTCACCCAATCATTTATTACTACCAAAAATTATTTGGGTTGGTTATTGCATGGGATGGGCAAGGTATGACAGCCCAAATTTGAATTGGAGAAGCCATTAGTTTTTGGGAAACGCGTTTTGACTCCTTGGGCAAGCAAAAACCCAAAAACGTTGGCCATCCTACCATGCTTTCATGTTGGCATGTTTTCCTCACCATTTTTTCCTTCATGTGAGATCTCTCAAGCATCTAGAACTTCCTGTGTGTGTTTTCATTCCATGTTTTTAGTTGTTGGCTTCATTTTCCCATGGATGCGAGGTTGTTTTTGTAATGCCAGGAATTGGGTTGGTTTTCCTCATGTTTTTGGAGCTGCGGGTGCATTTTCCACTCACGATTTTGCAATTTCATGTGTTTTTACCATGGCTGTGAAGTGTTTTTGTTAACTTCTAGTTGTTGGGATCTCTGCTGGGTGTTTTGGTGACATTTCCACATGCCCACGGTGGGGAATTTTGTTGTTTAGTGTTTCCCAACGAGTGGGAGAACTAAGCCACGAATTTTGGGTGCTGTTGAATTTGTTTTGGCCACGTTAGGGCCATAAACGACTTTGGAATTCGAGTTGCTCAGCCTGAGTTGTTTCCACCCAGTTGCCATACCCGATTTTGGTCTTTGTGGTGTTTTTCCTTCAATCCAGAACTGTTGTTGTTGTGTGCACACCGTTTGTTGGCCTTTGAACTGTCTTTGGGTGTGGAAATGGGGTGTGAGCTTGCTTGACAAACTTGGTGTGTGCAGGAGCCTCACAGACAGATCTAGAGGGCTAGCTTTCTTCTTTACACCCCCTAAATAACACTGGAAGGGAAGGCATAACCCGAGGGACTGTGTAGGAGAGAAGGTAATGCTTCCTTGTGTTGGGTGTGTGTGGATGTTTTAGAAGTCAGGATAGTTCTGGTCTAGGTGTCCATAACTCTTGGATTGAGCTCACTAGCTTAGCAGCCAGCCTTTCCAGCCCCCTGTTATCCTGATAAACCCAAATGTGTTTTCTTGGCTGATTTTTGTGTACCCTTGGCTACATGTGAGCTTGCTAGTGTTCCCCTTATTCCTTGTGGAATCATCCTAGCTTGGGGGTGGTAGTGTTGCTGAGTGATTAATGAGCACATTGGCCTATGGTTGGGTGGAACGTTGCAGTGACGTAGCTAGTTGTGGGACAAACTTCTTCTAAGATAAGTATTCTTGTGTTTAAATCCTTGCAACTGTGTTTGTTTTATCTCTGCATATGTATATGTGATTATGTTTTAATATGAACATGTTAAAATGCTGTGAATGACTGAATTTTTCTTTTGTTGTATGTTAATTATTTATGGATCTGTGTATGTTTATTTCCAATGCATTTTATCTTATGTTCATGGGGCTAGATTGCTCGGATTGTTAGCATTATAGTCGCATCCTTTTGCCAGTAGAAGGGTGGGGATGGGACATATTGGTATCAAAGCTTTAAGTTGCAATATTGGGTGTCTATGGGCCAAGAAAACTCAAGTAACAGAGAGGTGAGGTAACCTCTGTTGAAACCAGTAGCAGATAGAGAAAATTAGGAAAATTTCTCAAGTGTGGGATATTCTCCATGTCGGCTGAGTTCGCCTAAACGGAGCCGCTACGACGGTTGCTTTCACTAAAATTCGTCGATACAGCGGAGTCATCAGTAGATTATTTCCGTAGCTGCAGTTGTAACTTGGGGATCGGGCCACAACGGTGACCGAGTTCCCAGAGAAAGAGCTGCTACAATCGGGAGTTCAAAGAAATGTGAGCCAACGGTGGCAGATAATCGATGGGGGAGCCGCAACGTCGGCGGGAAAAAGAGGAAAATTTCATCGTGGAAGAAACTTTCTCAAAATATTCTAAGTGTTGGGCGGCGGCAAAAAGTTGAAGTCCGAGCTGCAACGACGACATAAATGAGATTAAATTCGAGTCGCTATGCAGCGGGTGTAAGCTTGACTCGGAGCCGATGTGTGGCGGAAGGAAGTTGGAGTTTGGGCCATAGAAGAAAAATTTCAGAAAATTTTCTAAGTGTGTAGTCGATGGCTGAAAGACAAAGATTGAGCTGGCAAAGCGGCTGGAAACCAAACTTCGAGCCGCAACGACAGTGGGCGAAAGAAAAGAATCGAGCCGATACACGACAAATGAAAGTTGATGATCGAGCTGCTACAGCGGATGAAAATTAGAGTTTGAGCCATAACAGTGGCTGGTGAAAAATGAAGTTTGAGCCGACACGCGACAGAGAAAAGGTGGAAACAGAGTCGACGTAGCGGCGGTTAGAAAACGAAGAATGAGCCACAACGACGGCTGGAAACCGAAAGTTGAGCCACTACGGCGCCGAATGGAAAAAGAAATTGTAGCCAATGACGGCGACTGGAAAAATAAATTGTAGCCTATGATGGTGGATGGAAGTCGAGGATCGAGCCGCTGTAGCGGGTGAAAGTTAAAAATATTTCCGATGTAGCGGGTGAATATTTTGTCGAAATAGAGAAATTCAATGGGAGTTTAGGGGCCCGAAGGCTGAAAAATGGCAGCCTTTTTATGCACTAGATTGCGTGAAATCGATGGATTTACAAAAAAAAAATGAGGGCGTTGCCCTCGACCCGCCCTGTAGTGTTGAAGCCACAAAGGGGAAATCCCCCTTGACCCCCATCATCCCCTTCAGACAATCGTTCTTGTGAAAAGGAAATTTCGTGTTTTGGGAAAGTTGTCAATGTATGATTTTTCCAAGTGAAGGTAAGTAATGTATGATTCATGTGAATGTTTTGTAGCTAGCAATCATGTTTATTAACACATTTTGCAGAATTATAGTCACCTTCAAAAGGGCAGCATTCCACATAGTGCATATTAGTAAAGTTGGGTTTTGGTTCAGCCATGAGAACCTACAACATGAATGATGCACAGGATCCCTATGAACATGAGGAAGATGTTATAGGAGAAAAAAATCGTGTGGGAAATGCCGAGATAGAGTCAAATGGGAGAAGATTCCAAGATACTCCCCCAGATTTTGCAGCCACCATGAGAAGCCTAAGGGTGGATATGCAAAGTTACAGGGAAAATAATGAAAGATTGGTTAAGGCTCAAGAAGAGTAAAATCAGTTGAATGCAACCATGCTGCAAATTTTGACAGACATCCAGAGGCGGATGAACTCTGGTGGCTGGATAGTAAGACTGGAAGGGGGGANTTAAGGCTCAAGAAGAGTAAAATCAGTTGAATGCAACCATGCTGCAAATTTTGACAGACATCCAGAGGCGGATGAACTCTGGTGGCTGGATAGTAAGACTGGAAGGTGGTAAGAGCAGTACAAGAAGAAGGAAGTGATCTCCTAGTGAGTCATTTGAATCTAAAGGATCCATTGGGGATTCAAATTCTTTATCTCACAGGAATGAGAGGAAGAGGAGTTACAAGAACCATTCACGTGATGAATTTAAGAAGGCGAGGCCTCCTACCTTTAATGGTGAGATAAAGAATGGAAAAGAAGTCGAAGCTTGGCTCCTTGGGATGATGAAATATTTCCGAGTCCAAGACTATTCAGGAAATAAGAAGGCTAGGGTAGCCATATTCAATTTGTCTGGAAGAGCATCCATATGGTGGGAGCACTTCAGGAAGGTAAAGAAGATCAATGAAAGGAAGATGGTATGGAAGCAGTTTTAGAAGTACTTCAAGCAGAAGTACCTTTTTGACAGGTACTATGATGATAAGATCAAGGAATTCCATGAGCTGAGGTTGGGACAACAGACCATGGAAGAGCATGCAAACAAGTTCCTGGAACTTTTGAGGTATGTCAGGTACATCAAAGATGAAAAAGTGAAGATCCAGTGTTTCCCGAGTGGATTGCCTCAGTCTTACAAAGAACAAATTGAGTTTTATGAACCCAGAACTATTGAAGAAGCAATAAGGAAGGCTAAGTATTGCTATGAGCAAAGCAAAGGAAAACCTGATTATCATAAGACATGGAAGGACAAGAAGAACGAGAAGTCTGACCAAAGGAAGAAATATTTTAAACCTTCTAACTTCAGAAATCAGTAGAAGTAGTTTTTCTGAGTGGAGAAGCTGCCAGTCAGAGTGGTGGGAGAAAAGCCGGGAGAACCACAATAGAACAGAGGACCACTCCAATGTTGGAAATGTGGAGGAGCCCACATGCGCAGGAATTGTCCACTTGAGAATGAGAATGCAAGGCCAACTTACAACATTCAAGAGGCATAAACAGTGGGTTAAGTAGCAAGGGATGTCCCTAGGATTTATGCAGCACTGGAGGACCGCCAAGCAGATCACCAATCAATTGTGGTTGAAGTTGCAGGTAAGATTGTTGAGCAATCTGTTTCTATTTTGATTGAACCTGGTTCTACTCACAGTTACATTACTCCTAGAGTAGTGGAGATTTGTGCTTTTAAGAAAGTAAAGCATAGGAAATATTGGTTAGTTCAGCTAGCCACTGGAACTAAGAGGAAGGTTAGCAAAGTGGTAGAGAAATGTCCATTGGTTATGAGTGGATTGGTCACTTGTGTAGATCTGAATGTTCTACCACTTGGTTCCTATGATGTTCTCATTGGAATGGATTGGTTAGAAGCTCATAAGGTAAAGCTTGACTGTTATAATAAGACTTTTGAATGCATGGATGAAGAAGGGAACCCAAGAGTTGTAAGAGACATTCCAAAGGTGATTTTGGTTAGGCAGATTTCAGCAATGCAGTTGAAGAGGTTATGTAGGAAAGGTTGCCATTTGTATGCAGCTCATATTTTGGAGGCAACAGAGGATGAAACTCCTAGGGTTGAGGACTATCAGGTGTTGCAAGAATTCAGGGATGTGTTTCTTGATGAGATTCCAGGGCTTCCTCCAAAGAGGGACATTGATTTCACAATTTAACTTATGCTAGGAGCAGCACCAGTGTCCAAGACATGCTATAGAATGAGTACACCAGAAATGCTAGAGCTGAAGATGCAACTTCAAGAGTTGTTGGAGAAGAAGTATATCAGGCCGAGTGTGTCTCCTTGGGGAGCACAAGTTCTGTTTGTGAAGAAGAAAGATGGTACACTCAGGTTGTGTATTGATTGCAGACAGTTGAACAAAGTCATGGTGAAGAATAAATATCCTTTGCCTAGGATTGATGACCTCTTTGATCAAATGAAAAGAGCAAAGGTATTTTCCAATATTGACTTGAGGTCTAGTTACCATAAGGTAAGAATCAAGGATGAAGACATTCATAAGACAACCTTCAGGACAAGATATGGGCATTATGACTTTGTAGTGGTACCATTTGGCCTCACAAATGCACCAGCTACATTTATGTGCCTCATGAATAGTGTCTTCAGTAGGTATTTGGATAAGTTTGTTCTTGTTTTCCTTGCCGACATTCTTATTTATTCTAAGAATGAGGAAGAGCATGAAGAGCATATGAGATTGGCATTGCAATTGCTCAGGGAGCATCATCTGTATGCAAAGTTGAGTAAGTGTGACTTCTATAGAGATAGGATTCATTACTTGGGTCACAATATTTCAGACGAGGGCATATCTGTAGACCCTGAGAAGATTGAGACCATTATGAATTGGCCTACTCCAAGAAATGTGACAGATGTAAGATATTTTATTTAACTTGTAGGATACTACAGGAGATTCATTGAAGGATTCTCCAAGGTTGCACATCCAGTCACTTCTTTGCAAAAGAAGGGAATAAAGTTTGAATGGACACCTAGGTGTGAAGAAAACTTCCAGCTGTTGAAGAATCCTCTCACAAGTGCACCAGTCTTGAAGATTGCAGATCTGGAAAAAGATTTAGTGGTGTGTACTAATGCATGCGATCAAGGACTTGGGGGAGTCCTTATGCAAGATAACCACGTGATATGTTATGAGTCAAGGAAGCTGAAGCAGCATGAGAAGAACTATGCCACTCATGATTTGGAGCTTGCAACCATAGTACATGCTCTCAAGATGTGGAGGCATTACTTGATGGGTAGTGTTAGCATTAAATTTATTTTTGTGAGAATTGGTCTTATTGCCTAAAAATTTTTAAGTTTTCATGGGTGATTGAGTTTGTTTCCAAAGTTTTCTCATTAAGCCATTTCCAAGTTGGCAAAGAAGAGAAGTTAAAGAATATTAGGTAAAAAGAGAAATAATTTTTTCACAAATGGGGCAAAAAGTTTTATTAACTTTTGAATGAAATTTATAAAATGGGTTTTATAAACCTATTATTTTATTTATATTCAAACTTATATAGTTTTGGATATTTTTTCCAAAGTCAAAAAGCGGCCTCTTATTAATCCAATGGCTAATGTAAAAAATGAAAACTCAGCAATGGGTATTAGTGTTTCCGGAGAGTAAAGTTGTGAGGTGGTTAAATTGGAAAGGTGGTAGCGGAATTTAAACCACTTTCCACGTGGTAACTTTTGGTGAATTCCGTGGAGAAAAATGGTTTAAGAAAAACAACTCAGTGAAGGCTCCGAAATAGACCATTATGTAAAGTTGGCTTGGTTTTTAAAAAATTATTTCATTTGTGTGTTGCGCGCAAAAGGAAGGAGACAGTGTGCCATATTTCCAATGTCAAATGCTTACAGTCACAGGGAAAATAGTGAAGATAAAGAATCTGATCAAGGAGATAGAAATTGATTTTAATAGAGCAAGAAAAGGGAAGCCACCACTCAACAATGTAGAAGGGAAGCCCAAAAATAACATCAGCCTAGAAGTGTTGCAGAAATATATACAGTGAGAGCATTCGTGAAGGTATTGGTATGTGTTTGAAGTCTTACAAACAGAATTTACAGTGGAGAGTGTGCCAAAGCTTGGGATTATTCAAGTGTTTGGAGACACTATTAACAAATATGGCTACCTTGATCAATCAATTCATGGGATTGCTCTTACAGTTAATGATCTTACAAGGATATATGCTATATGTTATTTATTTATAAATTACAGTTAAACAATTCAAGGTTTAGAAGCAACATAGCTTATTTTTTTCTGAAAATGACTGTTTTAGTCATTTTATTCAATGACCTGTTTCCAACAAACAAAGAAGAATTTTCAAAAACTGAAAGAGGTTTTTCATCACAATATTGTGATATAAAATAACCTCTCTCAGGTTTTACCCAGGTTCTGGATATTGGGAGAAGCAAAGTCATCTTCAGAGGGAAAATGTTCAGATTTCAAAATGACTGTTCTAGTCATCAAATTAAAATAATTGTTTACATCAAATGAAGATGAATTTTGTGAAACTGAGAGAGGATTTAATTAAAAACATATCTATCCACAATAACCTCTTTTATTTTTCACACAGGTGCTACGGTTTAGCAGAAACAAATTTAGTTGTATAGGCCATTTTTCATGTTTTCCAAAGGAATATTTTAGCCACCAAATTGAAAGAATTGTTTTGGACAAATGGAATTTAATTTGACAAAAATGAGAGAGGTTTTTATTACTAACATGCCTATAATCAAAAACCTCATTCATTTTTTACACAATAATCACAGGTTGGGAGAATTTAAAATATCTTCACAAGTCATTTTTCCAGAAATCTACAATTTTATTATTTGAGTCATCAGCTTCAAAGGAATATTTCGAGGATATTGAGATGATTTTGGAGAGATGAAGACATGGGTTTTGTTGGGAACATGTGCAATTATAAAAACCTCTCCCAGATTTCACACAGCTATCACCATTAGAGATATGCATGAGAAATGTTGTTGTAACTGTTTCTATTTTTAGAGTTTAGTTAGGTTTTGAATTCAAAGTTAGGTAGAGGTTGATCTTATATAAATTAAAATGTAATTGATAATTTTGCGGAGGATTTTGAAGAGCGGAGAGGCTCTACATTGTAATGGCTTCAAGTTTTCAGTAAATGAATGAAATTTGTAGAGGAGGAATGTAAATTTTTTTTCATGTCAGAGATTCTTGTGTCATCTTTTTCTTCAGTAAGTAATTTCTTTATGTGATTGTTTATCCTGTTTCCCACTCCATTTTGTATTTGCTTTCATGCTTGAGCATTAGTTTTTATGGGATAGAATTCATCTTGCATGCTCTAGGTCCATTGTTCAAGCATTTTCAAAATTTTTTCTTCTAAAGTCTTGCAGAATTCACCCTAGTTAGGTGCTCTGTTTGATGGAATGTCTCCCTTTGTCTACTAGTCAACCTGCTAATACCTCAAGACTGAGGAAATGGTGCCTACTTTGCCTTTGATCATAAACCTTCAAAACCTTACCTCCTGCAACCTATTTTAGATTTGATTGTTGACTCCATTGCCCAATGGTCTCCTCCATGACTGTCCTACCAAGTCTTTTAAAACAAACTTGTCTTATTTGTCCCATCATAAATCTGACCTTCTGATTATCTTTGATTGAATATCTTGAAGTATAAAAACTTTGTAAATAGTGAGAGATCCCTCTCTGACTGTATTAGGTCAGAAATACATTCTAAAGTGGTTTTTTCTGTTACCTTGGGATCTACCTTTCACAACCTGGGTACATTCTGAGTGTTAACAGGTAGAAGATTTGAAATAAGGACAAACCATTGTGGTCTAAAGTATTTTTTCGATCATCCTACTCTAAATGCTAGGCAAGCTAGATGGTTGGAGTTTTTATGTGAGTTTGATTTCAAAATCAAACACATAAAAGGAAAGGAGAACAAGGTAGATGATGCACTCAATAGGAAGGTGCATGAAATGCATGTGGCATCTCTTAGTATTTGCCATCCAGATTTGAGACAATAGATTGTTAATCATATTGCTAGAGATGAGTTGTATGAGCAGGTAAAAGACAAATTGCAGCAATAAAGTCTTGAGAAGAGATATGAGGGATATAAATTGGAAGAAGATGGACTTCTTACTTATAAAGGTAGAGTCTATATTCCAAATATAGCATATTTGAGGAGAATGGTTGTGGACGAGATCCACCAAGCTCCATATTCTGGTCACCCCGGATATCAGAAGAGAATTGCTACAACTAGAAAGTAGTGTTTTTTGCAAGGAATGAAAAAGGACATGGCTGAATATATTTCAAGGTGCACGAAATGTTAGCAAGTGAAGGTTGAACATCAGCATCCAGTAGGTTTGTTGCAGCCTTTGCTAGTTCCAGAATGGAAATGGGAACTCATTTCCATGGATTTTATTATAGGATTGCCAATGACTTGGAGACAACATGATTCCATCATGGTTGTGGTGGACAAGTTGACAAATGCAACACGTTTTATATCGGTTAAGTCTACGCATAAGACTAATGACATTGCAAAAATATTCATGAAGGAGAATTTCAAATTGCATGGATTGCCTAAGGAAATAGTCTTTGACAGAGATGTCAAGTTCACTTCCAATTTTTGGATGGGGTTATTTGTAGATTTGGGTACAAAGTTGAACTTCAACACTGCCTACCATCCTCAGACTAATGGGAAGACAGAGAGAGTAAATAAAGTGCTTAAAGACATGATTCACATGTATGTGATGGACAAACCAACCAAGTGGGAAGATTACTTACACTTGGTAGAGTTTTCATATAACAATGGACAACAAGCATAATTGGGGATGAGTCCCTATGAAGCTTTTTATGGTAGAAGGTGTAGGACACCAGTGACATGGGATAATCCAGTGAACAAAGTTGTGTTTGGGCTAGAATTGCTCAAGGAAATAGAGCAAGAGGTTGTAAAGATCAGGCAGAAACTGAAAGTAGCTCATGAAAGACATAAAATATATGCGGATAAGCATAGGGTGAACAGGGAGTTCAGTGTTGGGGATCATGTTTACCTCAGAGTGAGGGAAAAGAAGAGTTCCTTGAAGCTTGGAAGTTGTGCAAAGCTGTCACCTAGATATTGTGCGCTGTTTGAAGTGCTTGAAAGAATAGGGTCAGTTGCATAAAGAATTGCATTGCCTGCTAGCACTAGAGCTCACAATGTTTTACATGTTTCTTTGCTTAAGAAATATGTACATGATCCTAACCGTGTGATAAATTGGGATGCAATTCAGGTGGAACCCGAGGGAGAGTTCTAAATCGAGCCAATGCGCATCCTCGATAGGAAAGTCACAATGCTTCAGAACCGAGCAATAGGGAAGGTAAAGGTGCAATGGGAGCACTACGGTCCTGGAGAGGCTACATGGGAGCTGGAGGATGCCATGTGATTGGTACATCCATTTTTGTTCAACTCTGCGGAGCACTGAGGTGATGCCAGTGTAACATTTTTGTTCAATTTTGTAAAGCACTGAGGACAGTGCTATTGAAGAGGGAGGGGAATGTAACACCCCGGTTTTGACCCCATTTACATTAAATGTATAGACTGTATATATTGTAATTAATCAGGGTGTGGAGTTATAGGAAAAATCCCCACCATCAATTTAACGTTATATGTTCGGCGATTAAAATCGATGCCGATGGTATTTTGTGCTAGCCAGGAACAATATAAGTTGGACATCATGTAAATATGCATTTTAATTAAAAATACCCACAACCAGCTATGTCAATGAAACAATAATGAGAAGGGGCATGATTTCCTAAGGATAAGGGGGGGAGGGGGATATTCAAACCTTTGGGCCAATGGGGAAAAGAAAAACGTGAGAGGGAGAACCCATAAAAGTGTCAACTACCTTTCTTGTCTCATTCACCCAATCGTTTATTACTGCCGAAAATTGGTTGGGTTGGTTATTGCATGTGATGGGAAAGGTATGAAAACCCAAATTAGAATTGGAGAAGCCATCAGTTTTTGGGAAACGCATTTTGACTCCTTGGGCAAGCAAACACCAAAAAAAATAGGCCATTATACCATGCTTTCACATTGGCATGTTTTCCTCATCATTTATCCTTCATGTGAGCTCCCTTCAGGCATCCAGAACTTCCTCTGTGTGTTTTCATTCCATGTTTTTAGTTGTTGGATTCATTTTCCTATGGATGGGAGGTATTTTTTGTAATGCCAGGGACTGGGTTGGTTTTCCTCACGTTTTTGGAGCTGCTGGTGCATTTTCCACTCACGATTTTGCAGTTTCATGTGTTTTTACCATGGTTGTGAAGTGTTTTTGTTAGCTTCTAGTGGCTGGGATCTCTATTGGGCATTTTGGTACCGTTTCCACATGCCCACGGTGGGGAATTTTGTTGTTTAGTGTTTCCCAATGAGTGGGAGAACCAAGCTACAAATTTTGGGTGCTGTTGAAGTCTTTTAGGCCACGTTAGGGCCATAAACGACTCTGGAATTCGAGTTGCTCAGCCTGAGTTGTTTCTACCCAGTTTCCATACCTGATTTTGGTCTCTGTGGTGTTTTTCCTTCACTACAGAACTGTTGTTACTGTGTGCAAACTGTTTGTTGGCCTTTGAATTGTCTTTGGGTGTGGAAATGGGGTTTGAACTTGCTTGAAAAACTTAGTGTTTGAAGGAGCCTCATAGATAGAGATAGAGGATTGGCTTTCTTCTTTACACACCGTGAATAACACTGGAAGGGAAGGCATAGCCCAAGGGACTATGTAGCAGATAAGGGAATGCTTCTTTGTGTTGGGTGTGTGTGGATGTTTTAGAAGTCAGGCTAGTTTTGGTGCAAGTGTCGATAGCTCTTTGATTGAGCTCACTAGCTTTGCATCCAACCTTTCCAGCCCCCTATTAGCCTGATAAACCCAACCGTGTTGGCTTGGCGGAGTTTTCTGTACCCTTGGCTACGTGTGAGCTTTCTAGTGTTCCCCTTATTCCTTGTGGAATCATGCTGAACTCAGGGGTGGCAATGTTGCTGAGTGATTAATGAGCACACTAGCCTATGGTTGGGTGGAACATTGCAGTGACGTTGCTGGTTGCAAGACAAACTTCTTCTAAGATAAGTATTCTTGTGTTTAAATCCCTGCAACTGTGTTTGTTTTATCTCTGCAGCTGTATATGTGATTATGTTTTAATATGAACATGTTAAAATGCTGTGAATAACTGAATTTTTATTTTGCTGTATGTTAATTATTTATGCATTTGTGTATGTTTATTTCCAATGCATTTTATTTTACGTTCATGGGGCTAGATTACCAGTATTTTTAGCATTATAGTCGCTTCCTCTCACTGATAGAAGGGTGGGGACGTGACATAACCAGAGTAGGACCTAGTTCTTTTCCTCTCTCTGTGCATTTCTTCTGGAGCCCCATATCTTTCTACACCTTGGATAACCTCTCGTACCCATGCAGGTTTCCTCTTGGGGTCGATCTACAGGTTCCTGGGGTTCTTCTATTTATCGATCTTCTTCTTGAGTTGCATCGTTCATAGTTGTATCTTGAATCCCAGGTGCTTTTGCTTCTTCAGGGTCTTCAACAGGCCTCTTTCTAGATTTGTTGTAAGCCGAGTCTTCGTCAAATGTTACGCCTCTGCTGATGTCGATCTTCTTGAATCCTAGGAAGTATATTCTGTAAGCATTCGAGCTTTCACTATATCCCACAAATATACCCTTCTTTCCTGAAGGATATAATTTTGTCCTCTTTTCTTTCAGAATGTGTATGTACACTGGACATCCAAATATTTTGAGATGACTGACCTCTGGTTTCTTATCGGAGAAGACATCTTTAGGTGTCTTGTTCTCAAGTACTCTATGTGGAGTATGGTTATGCACATACTGAACTATCCTAGGAGCTTCTGCCCATAGATGCATGGGAAGATCTTGATCATGAAGCATTTCCCTTGTAGCTTCCACAATAGTTCTATTCTTCCTTTCTGCAACCCCATTCTATTATGGATTATATGGAGTGGTCAAATCCCTCTTAATCCTTGAATCTATGCATAATTCTTTGAATTCATTTAATGTGAATTCTCCGCCATTGTCTGATCGAAAGGTCTTAATTTTCTTTTCTGTGTGGTTCTCGATCAAGGCTTTTAAATCTTTGAACTTACTGAATACTTCATATTTATTTTTCAAGAAGTATATCCATGTCTTCCTAGAAAATTCATCAATGAAAGAAACATAATATACATACCCACTCAATGAACTAGATGACATCGGACCGCATGCATCGGAGTGGATGATTTCCAAGATTCCTTTTGCCTTTCTCTCACTACTTGGAAATGTATTCTTTGTGTTATTTCCTTTTGCACATCCTTTGCAAACACCTTCATGTTTTTCCTGTATTTCTGGAAGACCTTCAACAACTTTACTTGCAAGTGGTAGTGCCCTATAGTGCACATGTGCAAGCCTTCTGTGCCAAAGTTCATTTGGCTCTATTGAGTCATGGACCAAAGCTTGTTCTGGTTGGCCCTTTAATTTGTATAATCCTCCCTCTTAGTCTCCAATCACAACTGCATCATCTATAGTATTTCCCTTTGGCCACATAAGGACTTGGCCATCCACAAATGCAATCCTCATGCCTTTTCCCTCTAATGCATAGATGGAGAGAAGGTTCTTATTTAGTCCTGGTACGAAGAAAACATCCTTCATCTTCATAGACTTTCTAGAGTCTAGATTATAGGAGGATTCACCACTACCTTTTATGGGATACTGGTATCCATCCCCAAGTTTCACTCTGTGGGGTGACTCATGTTTGGATAGTTTCGTGAAGGATTCTTTGAATCCCGTCATATGTTTGGAAGCCCCACTATCTATGAGCCAATCATTGCTTCCATGTGTGATAGTTCCCATGAGAGAAGAAATAAATACTTATTCTTCATTACTAGAAGAGTCTTCTTCTTTGACTCTCTTTCTTAAAGGTTCATCATCCTCTACAGTGTGAGCATGGTGTCTTTTTTTGTAGTTATACTTCTTTTGAGAGCATCCTTTGTTTCTGAGATAGTCTTTGGAGATGTTTCCTTTCTCATCACATGTGTAGCATTTGATAGTCGATAGATCTCCTCTAGGGTTATTTTGGTGTGAATGCTTACCTTTGGGATGATGATAGTTCATTCTATTTTTCTTGGTGTGTACCGTGAGAGCTTGATCTTCATTTCCCATCTTTTCTTCTTGAGCTACTATTCGAGCTTCTTCTTGTGAGAATTCCTCCCACAAACCACTGAAGTTGATTAGATTTCTTCTAGCAAAAATCCCTTGAATGAAGGAGTCCCAGGACCTAGGGAGACCATTCAAGGTGGTCATCATAATTTATGCATTCTCTACTTCTTCAATTTGTTCTTTGATCTCAGAGACCCTTGTAAAGTATGACAGTATGGTCTCTGCATTCTGGATCTTCACATTCTTCAATTGATTTCTCAAGGTCATCTTCCGATTTATGTTTTTCTCTTCAAATAGCTTGGTCAAGGCATCAAACATATCTTTAGGTGTCTTTAGGGAGGACACCTATGGTATGAGGTGATCCTTGATTGAATCAACAATAATCCTCTTGGCCTTAACCAAGTTCTTCTTGTGTAAGGCCTTAGCCTCATCTCCCTATAGAACTGGAACCTCTCCACTGATGTAGGAGTCCAATTCATTTTCTTTAAGAACTAGTGAGATCTTATACTTTTATGCTTGAAAGTTATAAGCTCCTTCAATATTTTCAGCAAGCTTGGTGTGATGAGACATATTAACTGAGAACCTCAAATGGAAATACAAAAGATTTAGATCTTATCAATTTGAGAAGCTGAAACTGGATCTGGAGTTGATCTTCCGTAGCATTGGTTTTCTGGTTCAGGGGCAAATTAAGGTTTGACTTTCCCAGAGTTCTACCCAACCAAAAACTTCAATCTTGGTCTCTAAACTTCAATTTTGATGAGGAGAGCAATCCTATGCTGGGCTCACTCAAAAACTCCTCTTCTGTTAAAAGCCCTAATTTCCCACAGTAGTGATAGGTCAAAAACTGAATATGCTCAGAATCAGATTCTGCTTCGACAGAAAGATAGACCCTTCAATGGAGAGTTAGCCTAGCCTCCCTTTGCTGATGGATTGTGGAGAGAGACCCAAAAAGTAAGAAGCCCTAGCTTCTGCAGCTGCACAATTTCTTCTTCTCAGGTTAGCTCTAATACCATGTTAGATTTTTATCAATTAGACAATATGATCTTAGAATCTTATCTTAGAGAATAACATGCACAACAATCAATCACAAGAGACAATAGAAACAATGATTTTCCTCAGGGAAACCATAAAGGAGAAAACCACGCAACTTCCTCAGAGATAGAATGAACACCAATGGCAGCAGTAAAACCCAAAGACAGAAAGATGATCTCCAATAGCTGTTCTCTCTCTCACTTGTGTGAGCTCCTCTTCTCTCACCTATGTGCTATAGCTGGGTGAGTGTGTGTCTCAAATATAGAGGCTCACACTCTATTTATACTAGTTTTTGACTTGACAATTACTTACTAGGGTTGAATTCTCTAGGATAATCTAATAACCCTAGTGCCCCACAACTGTGGGGACTTAACCCCCGACTTACAAAGGAGGGTTAATCTCTATGGATTTACATGACTTGATTACATTAATGATTCTACCGATAGGAAAATCGGGGACCAATACAATATATAAATATACAAGTGAATACATTCTGAAGTTACAAATACATCAACAACAAGGAGGAGGAGGATTTGGTCGACGAAGAGGGCAAGTCATATGTTATAATTGTGGACAACCTGGAAACTTTTCCTGAGTTTTCCAAAGTCCTGCAAAGGCATGTACATACTGTAAATCATTTGACCACACTGTTGAACAGTGGTCGCAATTTATTGCGAAATGACGGGCTTGAACTGTGGGAAATCCTAGCCCTGCACAAAATCCAAAACTGAACCCAATCGAAAACACTTAGATGATTTTTGCTAAAACGAGACAACCAAATATTGTTGTTGTTATAAGAGGAGGTGATGCCACGGTAGTATACTAGAATACACAGCAAGGACAACCGCAAGTATGACCTGTGGCGCAAAAGAAAGCACCATTGGATGCATAGAAGGAGAAATAAGTATTCCTGGATGTGCGACTTGAATTTGTTGATACCAATCAAACGTCAACATCTAGAAAAGTAAAGGAGATGCCTGAAATATTTGAACAATTACTTAGGAAGCATCCACTGAAAAAGGTTAGTAAGCTTAAAGAATTTTCCAAAATTTGTTTAGCACTAATTCATGATAGAGATATTGTAGTAGAGTTAACAACACTCATAGAAGAAACTATAGAAGACCCGTGACCCCTAAAGAGATTTAACCATATCGGGAAAAGATTAAAAACTGGTCGTGAACTGCAAATGATTACGCAGATAGGAGATTATGATATTGACTATATCTTTTTAGATCTAGGCTCTGATGTCAATATATTGAGATGATAGGCATGGGAAAGCATGAATAAGTCGTGACTGGATTGGTCTCCCATTCACCTAATGCTAGCAAATCAGTCGAAGGTTCTTCCCATTGGTTGACTGACCCAAGTGCCTATCAAAGTAGAATGCCTAAGGACATACCCATACTTTGAAGTGATAGAAATAGTCGATGATACAAACCCATATCCTATAGTTTTGGGGATTGATTAGGTGATAGATAATTAGACCATAATTAATTTTAAGAAAATAATCTTGTCATTTGAAGATTCTGAGATAAGGGTGGTCGCACCAATTGATTCACTCGAATGACAGAGATATGTCAAACCAGTGAATAGTGAAGGGCAAGGGAATTACTTGGATAAAATAAATAATGTCATGTCTTCAAGAGATGACTATATAAACCCAATGACTGATGGAAATTTGAATTGGAATAGTGTTATCTCTTGCACATCCGATTCAGGCGACACATTAGAAAATTGGTAGAACCGGTTGCATGAAGTTTCCATGCAAAGATGCGTAAGAATTACAAGATCTGGGTGACGGGTAGGAGTCGAGGTAAGTGAGCTACCTACATACGAAGGTTTACCTAACATTTCATATTTTTTGGTGTAATTTGAATACAAAATTACAGAATCGCAGCGACTATCCGCCTTGGACTTTGTGCTGAAAGCTACGCCTGCTAGATGGTGGGATACACATAAACAATCTATCTCTGAATGACCTCAGTGTAGAAGATTGTTGGAGATTAGATTTGAAGAGATCAATTATACTGGTCACAAGTATACAAGATTGACAAATCATGGTGAACATATTGAGATTTGTCGCATGACGTGGCAAGCATAGCCGCGACAAGCATGGGTTCATCGATTTATACATACATTTGATATGGTACCAAGGAATTGGTATACATCAGTGGAGCTACGATGAGGAACTCTCGAGTGGGAAGAGTTAGCTACAAGCTTCATGCATACATTTGAGTTTGCAAGTGATCATCCCACAATTGATGTTGCACTACAGATAATGAAGGATAATATCTTTAAAGAAATCCCTGTCACAGCCACGAATTTCCATCAATGCAGCACGACAGTCCACCATTGGATGGAATGTAACAATGTCACGTGAGAACCAGATGATGATGATCCGCTCGATATAAACATACCTAAATCAGAAGGTATGCATGCAGTGGAAGTATTTGTCATTTCCAACGACCAATTCCTAAGTCCACTGAAAATTAAGAAAGTAAATATTGGCTCACCTGAAAATCCAAAGTTCGCCAATATTGGAGACTACTGGGAAGATGAGACCGTGGGGAAGATCACCGATTTGCTGCATGAATTTTAGGATCTATTTCCTACTAAATTTTCAGAAATAAAAGGAATAGTCGACGTCCTCAGAGAAATGAAGATACCCTTGAGGCCCGATGCAAAATCAGTCAAGCAACGACCATATAGTTTAAATCCAAGATACAAAGAAAAGGTTAAAGCTGAATTGGATTGAATGCTAAAGGAATGTGTTAAAGAAGCCATTGAAGAACCATAGTGGATCAACACAATTGTGGTGTAGGACAAGAAGACCTTAGGTGAAGTAATAATTTGTGTCGACCTAAGAAATTGAATGATGCTTGTTTGCATGATTTGTTTCCAACTCCATTTACAGATGAGGTATTGGAGGATGTTGGAGGGAAAGAGATGTAGTCTTTCACTGATGGATTTTCTGGTTACCTTTAGATCAGATTTGCAAATGAATACCAACCAGGACTAACTTTGCGGCAGAGTGGTGATGTTTCAAGTATACGGTAATGCCCTTTGGACTCAATAATTCGCCTGCGATTTTTTCCAAAATCGTTGTTGCTACTTTTAAAGACTTTATACACAAATTTTTTGAAGTATACTTTGATGACTGGATAGTATTTGGCCTTGTAAAAGACCATATAAAGAGCCTGAGAATGATGCTGGAACATTGTCGCTAGTATCAAATTTCCCTGAATTTGAAGAAATGTATATTTTGCGCATCTTTTAGAGCTCTATTGGGTCATGTGGTCCGTCGCGACAGAATTTTGGCTGATCCATCCAAAATTGCTATCATCCTCAACTTAACACCACCTACTACAGTTTAATAGTTAAGAGCAACACTAGGACACATTGGATACTAATGTTCGGATTCCCAAATATTTTAATCAACCATCAAGGTACACATTTTGTTAATAATTTGATTGAAGAGCTCATAGAGGAATTTCAGATACAACATAGAAGGACAACGCCATTTCATCCTCAAGCAAATGGAGCTCTTGAAGCATTCAACAAAATTATGGAAAACATGTTGACAAAGGTTTGCAATGCGTGAAGAGATGACCGGGACCAGAAGATTACTGTAGTATTATGGGCATATCACATGACGTGTAAGAAGTTAACAGGTTAGTCTCCATTTTGATTGGTGTATGGGAAAGAAGCTGTCATGCCTATGGAATACATTGTACCGAGCTTAAGAGTTGTTGCGATCACTGAGATGACAGATGTTGATGCTGTGGAAGACAGGTTACTTCAACTAGTGTAGTTGGAGGAAGAACGTTTTGTTGCAGGATTTCACCAAAACGCAGAAAAACAAAGACAAAAGGTATGGCATGATAGACACATTAAGAATAAGCAGTTTCATGTTGGAGGTCTTGTTCTTATGTATGATATAAAATTTTTCAAGAACCCAGGCAAGCTAAAAACACATTGGTGAGGACCATACATTGTCAAATAAATCACTGATGGAGGAGTAGTGAAGCTAGAAAAAATTAGATGGGACAAAGGTTATAGGACTGGTTAATGAGAGTCGAATGAAACCACATTATGATATCTACGACTTGGTCACATAAAAAAAAAGAGAAAGAAATAAAAAATGAAAAAAAAGAAGGAAAGAAAGAATGACCCAAGGTTTATGATCACAGATTGCTAGACTACCATAGTAAGAGGTGAAGTTTCGCAAGCTTGGTGCCTGGCGAAGGTAAAAAATCTAAGTGAATACAATTGGTATGTCGTAAGAACAAAACCCTATTGAAGGTGAAATGCAAGTCACAAGGAGTGCGATGAGACACTTAGTGATTCACAAAAGAAAGAGACTACCAAATGACAGAAATCAGGCTGCAAGTGATGTGACGTTGATGCAATAATGACGAGACTCGCTAAAAGGACAACTGTTAGTCATTAATTTGAAAATCTCGAGGGAATTTGGTGACGTACTTTGTGGTCACATATGCCTTTAGGAAATTTGAGAGAATATGACAATATACTTTTAAAAGTCACTTCTATTGTAATTATAATGATGTCATAGCGTAAGTGGGCGGGTTAGTTGGCAGCGTCCACATGGAAACTTGAAGAGGAGACCCATGTGATGGATCATGTTGTCATTATTCCACTCAATAGTTGTGCGTGTGAAGATTTGATAAAATGAAAAAGTAGGTATTTTCCCCACTCCTCCTCACTTTCAACCGAGATTGATATATTACAACCACGAGCTACTATATGCAACACCCAAATGTGAAGTAAGTTGTTGTATAAGTATGGTTACTAAGTAAGTATTGAAGGATTATGTTGAATCAGAAAAACTTGCAAACATGATGACTACAGTTGAAGCAATTGTTACCCAGATAAGGAATGAGATGAATCAATTACCCTTAGCATATAAAATGGCTAAGGAAAAATAGATAATAAAATTACAGTAGCAAGTAACAGTGTTGCGCACACAACAACAACACCATGTAGATAAGGTTGAAGAGATGTAAGCTGAAGCTGAAAGAGTTACATGAATCATTCTTCCTATACAACCGAAAGTGCGTCAGCAGAGAAGATAACGTTGAAACATGTTAGTTTTGACCTTATGGAGAAATTGCAGAGGACAGAGGAAGAAGTGCGACTGGAAGCAGAGAAGGTAGCAAAAATATTGGAATATTTTCATAGTAAAGTCAGAACAAGTAAACAAATGGAGGAATAACTTTGAGTGGCTCGGGAGGAGCCATCGGTGAGTATTGGGGGCTTATTGGGCCTAGGGAAAGGAAATCATAATTCATTTAGAATTTTGCTCAAGTATGGAAAGGAGCTAAGGCAGAAGAATAGAAAGGAGCTGTGACAGAGGCAACGATAAAAGAAAGGAAGAACATATGAGGTGCAACAAAATCATAGAAATAAGAAGGAGTTAAGGAAAGAAGTAGTTCAAGAGGAAACTGCAGAAGATGTGTGATAGAAGAAGAGGTGTGACAAAAGAAGATGTGTGACATAAGAGGATGCATGCCTGAAGGAAGGGATGCGCCAAGGAAAGGTGTGAAAGAATAATAGTACCGAAAGGGGTGTAAGTGGTATAACAGATGGAAAGTGTCAGTAGGGCATAATGACCAGAAAGTGATAGGCTATAAATATCATGGGTACAAGGTCGGCTAGAGCCGGTGTAATCCACACGTATGAAGGTATCTTTGTAATTTAGGTCATTAGTTCCTTCTTTCAGGTGTCACTAAAACATGAAATACAGACTGTTGGCTAAATGTAGGAATTCAACTGAGAAAGTGATAGGTGAAGAGTCTGTAACAAGTTTGTAAAATATTCTATAAAAGGAGGAACCCAAGTTGTATGCGGGTTAGCCTCCTCACTGTTAGATTCTTTGTATTTGTTGTCTGTTAGTTGTTTCTAAGTGCTTTGAGTTGAAGAATTATCAGCTGAGTGTGTATAAGTGTAGGAGAAGTTGAGTTGATCAAGGCCGCGTGCATATAGTTAGTAGAGTCAAGTAGAGAGGGAATAGAAGAAAATATTAGAGAGAATGAGAGGAAGGAAGAGTCTGTGTAGATAAAGAATAATGAATAATGAGTGACATGTTGGCGCTGGCAGATTGTTTCCACTTGGAAATTGGTTAAGGACATCTGTCATGTTTTGGATGTGTGTTTGAAAGAGGAGTTCTTGTTCATTATGATACTGATAGTATCCCAGACGCGTGCTGGAGGAAGGAGTGTAAATTGATTATGACATGGATGTACATGAATGTTTCTAGATAATCAAAATGCATGAACCCAGATTCATATTCTAGTTAACCTAATCTGTACAAACTTGCTAATTGAGATTTATGCATAGATTAATTTTATTAGGCATGTTTTGAATAGAAATTTAGTCGAATCACAGAATCATGATGGTGGTGGTAAAAAATATGAGTGGGAAAATTTGCAGGTTAGAGTCAGACAATGTCAAATGGGCTGATGAATTTCCCAGATGTGTAGAGATGATGAAAACCATAGGTTGGTTTTCCTTGTTTGAAAGACTCGGAGGTCATAACCTTTAAGTAACGAATGCCTTTGTAAATAATTACAAGTATTATGTGGTAGATTTTCAAACCCTAATGTTTAAGGTAGATGAGGCTACCATTGTAGAGGCAACATACATACCATCTGAAGGAGAAAGGTGGTTTAAGAAGCACCTATTCGAGGTTGATTTAAGTCGGATTCTATTTCCTGTTTTCAAAAAGTTAGATTGGGGAAAATGAATCCATTTAAACAAAGTTAAACATGAATGGAGAGATATTCTGAATGTTGTTCAATGTAATATAACTTGTGAAGGCCGGTTCGCAACCGTACTTAGGTATCACTTAAGATTTTTGTTGCATTTAAATGGAAAATCTAGATTAAACTTGCCCTATTACCCGTTTAAAAGTATAGAGATAATGGTTATGCGGGTAAGAAACCATCCCGATCACAATAGTCATTCAGTATTTCATCATGGTTTAATTAAGCTTCTGATAATTACTGAGTTGGGAAAAATTGATAGATCTTGGAAAAATTTCATTTTCTGGATTGGTTTCAAGCCTGAAGCTCAAATGCACAATGATGAAGAAATTAGAAGACAATACAGAAGGCATAAAAGAAATGTAGCTGAAGGTGGTAATGAATAAGCACAAAAGGTATGTGATGATGTAAATATGTCTATGTCAGATATTTCCAGAACAGAGGTACAAAGGAAAATAAGAAGTCACAGCCCCTGATACTCCTAGGGATATTGGGGAAAATATTATGGTTCAAGAGTTGTCATCAAATTCAAGGCGGGATGAAACCCCTATTGTAAATAATATTGAGAAAAATTGGAGGCCAAAGACTAGATAAAAAAATTAGTTAAGGATGAACATGAAGGCTATCTTAAACCTTAAATTTCAAAAGGATGACGTGACTGTTATAGAAGGTTTATCTAGTGACGAAGATATACAACCTGCATATGAAATCTATTGCACATCAAGTCAAACCATCGCAAATATTCAAGAGGAATTAATGCATACATTAGATTTGGTTAAAGAAGTTTGTAAAGGTAAACAAAAGGTGGTTGAATTTGAGGTTGGTACATGTTCAAAGCCTTCAGATATTGATGGATATCCTGCACATTTGGAGATGATGAAATTAGTATCAGAATTTGAGGTATCGAAAAAATCCTTGCAATCTTTTAAAGAATAAAACATATATCTGAATGATTCAAATGAAAAACTAATGATTGCTAACAGAAAATTGAGAGAGGATTTAGAAGAAATTGATGCAAACTACAAAGAGCTCATAACAATGTCAAAATAAGTTCTACGAAGGAAGAGGGATACACAACAACAATATGAGGAACTCATAAACAGAAACAAAGAACTTCAATATCAAATTCATTCCATGGAAATAGATCATTCTTGGCTACATAAAATATCTCAAGCATTGGATGGTTTAACTATACTAGCTGAAGCAACTAGGAAATTATAACTGATTATGGACAAAACCTAGCTCGAGAGCCAGGTCATGCATTCTAGATATTCTTGATAAACGTAGTTGTTATGCAATTGGATAGCTGTTAGTATTATGTGTCAAGTTTATCTTTTGAGTCATTCAATCTAGATCATATACTAGTCAACTTTTCTATTTTTGGTTACTTAGATCCATAAAATCTAGATCTCAAACTACTTTAGTTTTAAAACTTTTTGTATATATAGATGTAATGGTGAATAATGTAGATGTATTAGGGAATGTTGTGGAGATCAGACTACCATCTTTATGTGCAGGCATGTATTTCATTTTAATTTTTATAAACATTTCCATGAAATGATTATATTCGAGATGAGCAAGTGTTTGTTTTAATATTTATCATGATAAATGTCGTGTTTAGTTTAAACCACTTATTCATGATTATGTTCCTTGATTGACGTTTCCTATTCCTAGAATTCTTATGAATATTTTGAATGCTTAACATAGATCTGAATTGAACCTTTTCACTCATTATATAAATTCATACTCATTGAACCTTTTCACTCATTATATAAATTCATACTCAGTCTTTCTATCCTTGATAATGATACATATGCATCTACCGTTTAGTCTTTTGACATATTTTATCCTGATCTCCATTTAACTTATATTTTTATAAGCTTAGAAACCTAGTCGTCCATTAGGAGACTTTAAGATTCTCTAGACTTTGAACCTCAGTAGTCTAGGTGCAAACTCTAGTGATAACATCTTCTAGCACTGTTGTCAGGGACAGAAGTGAAGTAAGTCTTCCCTAAGTAATTTTGTTTGATATGATTTTGGAAGGTGAACAATGTTAGAAATTATTATAGACTACATTTTCACCAGCAGTTTACAATAATCATAATGGCTTCTAAAAAGACAACAACTGGGGGAAATCCTTCATCTCCTTTGTATCAAGTTGTTTCAGATCCAGAGAGATTGTTGAGGGAAGCTAGGCATAAACTAAATTCTATAGTAGGTAGTGTCCAATATATATCAGTTTCATAGTCATTGGGTGAAATTATTCAGCATCCATGTTCTTCAAACTTACTTGCAAATGAAGAAGATAGAGGAAAGGAAGATGTATCCATCCTTATCCCTGAAATCTAGAATCCCAGTCAAGTTGATAGATTTATTGTTTATACAAATCCTTTATCAACTAAGAATATTAAAAAATAAACCTTGAATTAAGAACCATCTAATTATTTAAAGTCGCTGACATCACCATATACACCTTTCACTAGCAAAATTCCAATTAGCCAAATAGGATTCAAGATACCATCTTTGTTGCAAACACATCCATTCACTATATCAGTCCAATCGCCCTTAGCTCCATTTACTCCAAATATGGTAGCCCAACCTCCTAATAGGATGGATGCTATAATAACAACCAGATATGCCCCATTAGTCTTACCTAAACCTTTGAATGCCCTTCCTGGTGGTGATTACTAGAAGTATCTTCCAAGATTCAATGGTCAGGGAGAGGTTACAACAGATGAACATTGGAATGCTTATTTTAGCTATGTTGATAACCAAAATATAGAACATCAAGATGTATGGATGAGGATATTTATTCAGAGCTTAGACGGGTAAGTAAGAAAGTGGTTTAGAGAATTTCCTCCAAACTTAATTGGCAGGATAAATGCTTTAGAAGAGGTATTTATGAGGTAGTTGGGAGATACACAATATTATCTCTATTATATCACTGAGTTTGGAGCTTTAAAAATAAAGCAGAGGGAAACAATCATTGATTTTACTTAATCTTTTAATAAAATGTATAGTAAAATTCCTTCAGATATCAAGCCTTCCGAAACATATGCAAAGTTAAACTATGCCAATTCTTTTGATGCTGAATTCTCTCTTTTTCTAAGGGGAAGAAGAACCAATACCTTGGTAAATATGCAAGAAACAACCTTAGAGGTAGAATCAAATTTGATGGAAGCTAATAAATTGAGAGGTAAGTTAGATCATCATGGAGATGACAAGAAAAAGAAGAAATAAATGTCACCATCTACTTCAGAGACAAAATTAGCAGACAGTAAAATAGATGATATGACTAAACTTATTAAAAATATGTTTGCAAAACTAAGTAGGTTTGAAATCAAGAATAAAAGTCAAAATAAGCTTGTTCAGGATAATGACAATAAAAACCGTAATCATTTCAGAAGAACATTGAATCCTAGTTTTTTTCCTAGAGATAGGAGAAACAATGAAGATCAAAAAATTCAATTTCCTTTCCAAAATAATCTGATACAGGATGATGAGTCTTATGAGATATATGAAATGGAAATTGAAGGTTTAGAACCTGTTATTGATAAGTTGGATGGTGTTTCTTCTTCTCAATTTTTGACTAAGTATGAATATCATTATGCAAATATGGTTGATTATCATGAAGCAGATTATTTTGAACAAGATTCATATATGCCACAAATTTGTCAAGAGATGCAATAGAAGTCATATGGTCTTAGGTATGGGATAAAGCAAGCAACACACGGCAAGAAGAATTTAAAGAATGTTCCTACAAAAGAAAGTTCATCCTTTGAGAAAAGGCAGGAACAACGGGAAGGTAGGAATAAAATTACAAAAAAAGAAGAAGTAGGTAAAATTGCTAATTTTAATTTGGAATATGAAATTAGAAAAACCAATAATCCTATTCCATTGACTGAATTGGTTAGGAATAAGTCATATAGGGAGCCCACTCTTAAAATTCTGAATTCTTCAGCTAACCCTATTCCTTTCGACGTGTTTAATTTGCAAGATGAGAATCCAACCATTATTTTTGGTTCGAAAACATTTGATCAACCAAATGATAAATTTGACTATCCTCCATTTTATATCACACTTACAGCTCATGATCAAATCATGCACAATTGCCTTCTAGATTCTAGTGCCTCTCACAATCTCATGCCCAAGGCAGTCATGGAAGCATTAGGGCTTGCTATCACCAAACCTTATCAAGATCTCTATGCCTTTGAATCTAGAGCAATAAAATGTCTTGGAGTCATTAAATATCTGGTAGTCAGTCTTACATAGTTTCCCATGAAAAGTGTACTCATGGATGTAGTCATAGATGATATTTCTCCTAAATTCGGTATGTTATTATCACGATATTGGGAAAAAAGGGTAGAAGGAACCCTTCAAATGTATCTTTCTTATGCTACCATACTGGTATTTGGAGGTGATATAGAATAATTTATAGAGAATTTCAACTTGCATACTTGGTCAATGATAATAAAAATACTACAAATCATCCAATTTATTCAGTTCATGAAAATTTTGGCTCTTGCATGTTACATCTAAATGACGATAATACACATGTTTTACAGGTTAAGAAAAAACATGCAGAACAACCTAAGATAAGAGATCAAGATTGTTTATAGCAGATGTATTTTGATGGTTCATCATGTAAAGAAGGAGCAAGAGCAGGCATTGTACTTATTTGTCATGTAGGTGAGATTATTTCCTTACTGCTTAATATGGAGTTTCAAACAACAAATAATATTGTTGAATATGAGGAATTAATTCTTGGATTAAGGGTTGCAAAATATTTAGGCATTCAACAACTTATTGTGTTTGGTGACTCTGAATTAATAGTACAACAAGTAAAGGATGTATATGAGGTTAAACAGTCCTTGTTGAAAGTATACTAGAATGAGGTATGGGAATTTATTGGAAATTTTTTCTTATATTTCAACATAACTTATATCCCAAGAGATCACAATCAAACAACAGATTCATTGGCTTTGGCAACATCTTATTTTAAAGTCCCAAAATTAACTCATCTTAAGTATCCAATTGAAGTAAGATACAGACCCTCAGTTCCAGATAATATTAAACATTGGAAATTTTCTCACGATGATCAGGAACTTAAGTAATTTTTAGAGTTAACAAAGGATTTTTCAAAGGATCAAGATAAAGATATTGATTGGAATGAAAAATCTTCATGCATAAGCAATTCAATTGGAAGTCATGAGATAATTGAATTAAAAGGGATTTTTATTCCTAAGGGGTTTGTACCTCTTAAAAAATTATCTCAAAAGATGATACTTTGTTAAAGCCTACAATTCAATCTATTGAAGAAAATGTCTTAAGTTATAATATTGGTTCTGAAAATGAACCTAAAATGATTAAGATATCCAAGACACTTTCAGAAAAGGAAAGGAACAAGTACATCAAACTACTTAAATAATTTGTTGATATTTTTGCTTGGTCATATGAAGATATAAAAACATATAATACTAACATTATTCAGCATAAGATTCCTCTAAATCCAAATACTAAGCCTTTCAGACAAAAGCTTAGGAGACTTAATCCAACATTACTTCCAATTATTGGAAAAGAGGTAAACATTAGAGGAAATTTCAACTCAAAATGGGCCTCCTAAGGAAAATTAATAAAATAATAGTTAAAATAATAAAATAATATTCATTAATTTTGGAGGAAGAAAAGAAAAAAACTACTTTTTTTGTTTGTATTTTCGACAGATCTCCCTATGTTTTGACTCAAATTTCGATCGGGAGAGCTCGTTGGAATTCTGCATCCAATGAGCTCTCCCGATTGAAATTTGAGTAAAAACACAGGGAGATATGTCAAAAANCAAATTTATATTAAAAAATTGTTTAAGACCTATACGGTATTTCAAATTTAAAGCAATTTCATTGGCTAACACATGATGACATGGAATTTGAATTAGAGTTTAAAGGCCCATTTTGAGTTGAAATTTCCTCTAATGAAAGTTATTAGATGCAAAGATCATAATACCTCTTAGATATTCATCTTGGGTAGAAAATTTGGCACCAGTACGTAAAAACGTGGAGAAATCAAATTATGTGTGGATTTTCATAATTTGAACAGATGCTCCCTTAAAGATAATTATCCTTTGCCCAAAATTGATCAAATTATACAAAGTGTGGTGGGTTCCCAGAGAATATCTATGATTGATGGATTCTCTGGTTATAATCAGATTGCAGCACAACCACAGGATAGGGAAATACAACTTTTACAACTCCTTGGGGTACATTTATGTACGACAAGATGCCTTTTGGGCTCATGAATGTAGGTGCTACATTTCAGAGAGCTATGGATATAGCTTTTGTTGGTGAGAAAGAAATGTTTGTACTCATATATTTAGATGACACAACAATATTCTCCAAATTTGATGATGAACATTTGAATAATTTAAAACAAACTTTTATTAAGTGCAGAAAGTATGGATTATCTCTAGATCCCCAAAAGTCTCATTTTTATATGGCAGAAGGTAAGCTCTTAAGTCATATAGTCTCTTCTGAAGGGATTAAAATTGATCCAGAAAGGGTTAAAGCCATCTTGAAAATCAGCCTACCCAGAAATAAGAAAGAAATTCAATCTTTCCTTAGTAAGATATATTTTTTCATATGGTTTATCCCTAATTTTGCATAAATCATTAAACCAATTACTGAAATGCTTAAGAAAGACAAAGAATTTAAGTGGTTAGCTGAAGCTAGGTCATCACTTGAAAAACTAAATCAAGCACTTGTGGAAGCACCAGTTTGAATAAGTCCTGACTTTGCTAAATAATTTTTAGTTTTCTCATTTGCATTTGAAGACACTATAGTTTTTGTTCTATTGGAAAAGAATTTAGATGGTTTAGAACAACCAATTTCATTCTTTATCAAAACATTGATAGATTCATATTTGAAATATAATACAATGGAAAAAAATCCTACGCATTTGTCAAGGCTGTGAAATTCTTTAGGATTTATGTTTTGCATTCTAAGATTTTATCTTATGTTCCTAACATAGCAGTTAAGTAAATTCTAGTGCAACCCGAAAGTTAGGGAAAAAGAGGAAGATGGATAGCTAAAATCATCGAATGTGATGTTGATATTAATCCTACCAAGTTGGCAAAGGGACAAGGTCTAGCCAAACTTTTGGCAGAATCAAATTGTCAAGTTTTAGATCTTCATTTGATGACTGAACAATCAGTACCTGATTCATCAACAGGATATGACAAAGAACAAATTTATAACAATTATCTTGATTCCCTAGGGTATGAGAGAATTATTTATTTTCTGCTGCATTTACAATGTCCTCCTGATCTAAATAAGAGTGAATATAGATCATTAAAGCTTAAATCTTTGAAATATGTTTTAGTTGATCAAGTCTTATATTAGAAAGATCTTGGAGATATATTGCTTAAATGTTTGGATAAACCAGAGGCTGAGGTTGTTATTGTAGAGTTACATGGGGGTGCATGTGGTGGACATAAGTATTGGAAGGAAATTGCATTTAAGATTTTAAGAGCTAGTTACTATTGGCCGACTATTTTTTAGATGTATATATTTAGGTAAAATCTTTCATTGAATGTCAAAAATTTGCAGGTAAAGACAAGTTGCAGTATTTACCTTTAAAACCAATTACAGTAAATGTTCCATTTCAACAATGGGGTTTAGATTTTATAGGAGAAATTCATCCTGCTTCCAGTGGCCAACATAGATGGATTTTAACCGTCAATGATTTCTTTACCAAATGGGTGGAAGTAATTCCTACAAGAAGAGCAACATATAAAGTTAATGATCAATTTACTTCAAGATAATATTTTGAGCAGATTTGGTTGTCCAAGAAAGTTATTAACTAATAATGCTACAACATTTAAGTAAAAAAATATGATAAAATTTTGTGAAGAAAATAAGATCATATTAAAACATTCCCCAACTTATTACCCTCAAGGGAATGGATCAACAAAATCTACTAATAACAATATTGTGAATAGTATAAAAAATATGTTATTTAAAAAAAAAGGACTTGGGACATTAAATTAAAATATGCTCTTTGGTAAGATAGGGTAATTGTAAAGAAATCCATTGGAACATCACCTTTTCAACTTTTTTATGGAATAGATGCAATATTTCCTGTCCAATTAAGTTTTCCAATAATCAATTTTTTGCACGATACAAAAGAAGAACCAAATGAAATGAAAAGAAGAAAGTTTCAGATAGTCAAGTTACAACAAGAAAGAGAAACAATAATGGAAAAAGATGAAGCTTACGAAAAGAAGGTAAAGGAAAGCTTTGATAAAAAAGTAAAAAATACACTTTCTCAGTTGGCGATGCGCACGAAATGATGAAAAAGGTAAGCATGGAAAATTTGATAATTTATGACTGGGACCTTTTACAATAATTAAGATTTTGAAAAATAACATGTTTGTTTTACAAAATATGGATGGTGATGAAGTTGTAGGCCCAGTAAATGGGCGGCTCTTGAAACACTTCCATACATCTTGAACTCAGGCATCCATATTCATTGTATATATCATTATCGTTTTTGTATATAAGACTCCAACCCAATAAAGCAGTTTGATTTCAGAGGTATGATTCTAGCAGGTTTTCTAAAGGCATATGGTCAATATGTTCTTAAAGCCTCACAAGGAGAGCTTATTCCCCAATCAAAGCTAGATCTTATCTCTAGATTTGTATCTTAGCCCTACCTTAGACATTTTTCCTAGAAGACTATTTTCTTAGTTCTACCTTAGTTTATATTTGGAACCTTTAAAATTAGTTCTTAGGTTCTTTAAAGTTTTATTTTATCATTGTTTTATTTATTAGAATAAACATGGCTCATTTTCATTAATCTTTCAAGTTCTTAATCTTTATTGAAATGATGCATAGTTTGATAAAGTCCAATGTTTATGAATAAGCTCATTTTTCATGAATAAGGTCCAAGTTAATTTATGTATAGTGTATTATGAGGGTTTCAGGTGTTTAATTTTAATAAATACATGGTTGTATGGCCTTAATAATCATAGTACATATTGATGGTGCATTGAATAACGAGTGACATGATGGCGCTGCCGGATTGTTTCCACTTGGAAATTGGTTAAGGACATATGTATTGTTTTAGATGCATGTTTGAAAGGGGAGTTCTTCTTCATTATGATACTAATAGTAGCCCAGATGAGTGCTGGAGGAAGGAGTGTAAATTGATTATGGCATGGATTTTCAAGCAGATTTCGAGATCATCAAAATGCATGAACCCAGATTCATATTCCAGTTAACCTAATCAATACATGATTTCTAATTGATATCTATGCATAGATTAATTTGATTAGACATGTTTTGAACATGAATTTAGCAGAATCATAGAATCACGATGGCGGTGGTAAAAAATATCAATGGGAAAATTTCTAGGTCAAAGCCAACCTATGTCAACTGGGTTGATGAATTTCCCAGATGTGCAGAGATGATGAAAATCGCATTCTAGTTTCCTTGTGTGAAAGACTCAGAGGTCATAACCTACAGGTAATGAATTCCTTTGTAAATAATTATAAGGATTCAGTGGTAGATTTGAAAACCTTAATGTTTAAGGTAGACGAATGTTTAAGGTAGACGAGGCAACACGCATACCCTCTGAAGGAGAAAGGTGGTTTAAGAAGCACCTATTCGAGGTTGATTTAAGCAGGTTTCTATTGACCGGTTTTGGAAAGCTAGACCGAGGAAAAGAAATCCATTTAAACAAAGTTAAACCTGAATGAAGAGATATTCTGAATGTTTTTCAACATTACATAACTTGTGAAGGCCAGTTCACAACCATATTCATGTATCACTTAAGATTTTTTTTGCATTTAAATGGAGAATACAGATTAAACTTTCCCTATTACCTATTTAAAAGTATAAGAAGATGGTTATGTGGGTAATAAAGCACCCCAATCACAAAAATCATTCAGTATTTCATCATGGTTTAATTAAGCTTCTGATAACTATTGAGTTGGAAAACATTGATAGATCTTGGAAACATTTCATTTTTTGGTTTGGTTTCGAGCCTGAAGCTCAAATGCACGATGATGAAGAAATTAGAAGACAATTCAAAAGGAAGAAAGGAAAGGTAGCTGAAGGTGGTAATGAACAAGCACAAAAGGTATGTGATGCTGTAAATATGTCTATGTGAGAGATTTCCAGACCATAGGTACAAAGGAAGGTGATTATCAAATTTCAAAGAGAAGAAGTCACTACCCTTGATACTCCTAGGGATATTGGGGAAAATGTTATGGTTTAAGAGTTGTCATCAAATTCAAGGAAGGATGAAACCATTCTTGTAAATAATCTTGAGAACAATTGGAGGCCAAAGACTAGATCAAAAAATAAGTTAAGGATGAACATGAAGGCTATCTTAAACCCTAAATTTCAAAAGGATGTTGTGACTATTATAGAAGATTAATCTAGTGATGAAGATATACATCCTGCATATGAAATCTATCACACACGATCAAACCCTCATAGAGATTCAAGAGGAATTAATGCATACACAATATTTGGTTAAAGAAGTTTGTAAAGGTAAACAAAAAGTGGTTGAATTTGAGGTTGGTACAAGTTTGAAGTCTTCGGAGATTGATGAATATACTACACATTTTGGGATGATGAAATCGGTATCATAATTTGAGGTATTGAAAAAATTCTTACATTCCTTTAAAGAACAAAATAGATATATGAATGATTCAAATGAAAAACCAGTGATTGCTAATAGAAGATTGAGAGAACATTTGGAAGAAATTGATGAAAACACTAAGAGCTCATAATAGTATCAAAAGAATTTCTATGGAGGAAGAGGGCTACACAACAACAATATGAGTAACTCATAAACATAAATAAAGAACTTCAAGATAGAATTCAGTCCATGGAAACAAAGAACTCTCGACTACAGAAAAGATCTCAAGCATTGGATGGTTTAACTATACTAGTTGAAGCAGCTAGGAAATTATAATTGATCATGGACAAATTCCAGCTCGATATCTAGGTCATGCATTCCAGATATTCTTGATAAATAGAGTTGTTATGTCATTGGACAACTGTTAGTATTAGGTGTTAAGTTTAGCTTTTGAGTCATTCGATCTATATCAGATATTAGTCAGCTTTTCTATTTTTGGTTACTTAGATCCATAGAATATGGATCTCAAACTACTTTGGTTTTATTTATTTTTTGTTTGTATATATAGATGTAATGGTGAACAATGTAGAGGTAATAGGGAATGGTGTGGAGATCAGTCTGCCATCTTTACTCGCAGGCATGTATTTCATTTCCATTTTTTTATAAAGATTGCCATGAAATGATTATATTCAAGATGAGCAAGTCCTTGTTTTAGTATTTATCATGATAATGTTATGTTTAGTTTAAACCACTTATTCATGATTCTATTCCTTGATTGATGCTTCCTATTCCTGGAATTCTTATGAATACTTTGAATGCTTATCATAGATCTAAATTGAACCTTTTCACTCTTTATATAAATTCATACTCGTAGTCTTTCTATCCTTGATAATGATACATATACATCTATTGTTTAGTATTTTGACATATTTTAGACTGATCTCCATTTCACTTATATTTTTATAAGCTTAGAAACCTAGTCATCCATTAAGAAAATTTAAGATTCTCTAGACTTTGAAACTCAGTAGTTTAGGTACAAACTCTAGTGATAACTCCTCGGAAACCCAAAACTGAGAAAACCAACATTCCTGAGAGTTTGTTCACTCTCTATCTCATTATATTATATTTTCTATTTATAACACAATGTCATAGAATCCAAAACCCTAATCCATTAACCTGTTTTATATTGTGATCCCAATTCCTTGACTCAAATTAGTTTACAATGGGTCACAACACTTTGGGTTAAAAACATCTCAAATAGACTAAAACATGACCCAAATTTTTTCTTTCAATGGCACTAGCCCCTCATGCCCCATGGGTGCAAGGACTGATTAGTCCCCCTTGAACCCCCTTGATCTACAAACTTACAAAGACTACAACAAATGTCCAAAATTCTCTCACTTGTTGAATTCTTTGAAACAAGTGGTCAAAGGGGAAGCATCCATGAAATCAGTTGCTAAGGGCAACATTGCTCATTGATTCTCTATACCAAGAGAACATTTTTGTACTAACAGACTTTTTGAATGAATCTCCAACATTATGCAAGGTATTGACCTTCTCTAATAGTACTTTGTTATTCTTAACCATGTATCTAACAAAATGACATTGAACATCAACACTCAATCTCTTGGAAGGATAAGCAAGGTTCTTTGCAAGAAAAATTGCACTTGAGATATCAAAACCTATTCCCACTGCTTTTTGAACAAAACAAACACCTAAACACAATCTTTGCAACCATATGGATTCCCTATTTCCATGTATTATGCTTCTATAGCTGAAAATAAAACCAAACCCTACCTCTTACTCATCCAATTGATTACCCACCAAATAAGTTAAAACATGACCACTTGTATATCTTCTGTGGTCAAGATATGCAACCCAGTTTGCATAAACAAAACCTTGTATATTTTTATGTATGTGGGGTCCAATCCTTCCTTGGTAGCATATTACATAATCTAAAGTGACACACAAATATCTAAGGACCCTCTTTACTATTGTCCAATGTTCATTTCCTGGTTTTGACATAAATTTGCTCAAGACTCTCGTTGCATGGACAATGTCTCGTCCAATATATACCATGTCATACATCAAACTTCCAACTACATAGCATAGAGAACAAGTGACATGTTTTATACCTCTTCTTGAGTCTTAGGACCCTAATATATAAACAAACTTGCACCTACAAGAATAGGGACCTTTACCAATTTACATTCCTACATATTAAACATCTACAATACCGTCTCAACATATTTCCCAGGACTTAACCAAATTCTTCTATTGGACTAATATTTTTTAATTTCCATTCCCAAAATAAAATTTCCAACACCAAAATATTTCACATTAAACTTAGAAGAAAATTGATCTCTAACATCCTTGATGGCTTCCTTGTTGTTTCCAATCTACAAAGTATCATTAACATACAAGACCAAAATAAATAAAATCATCACCAACCTACTTGGAATACACACAATGATAAAATTTTCTTCTTGAGAAACCAAGTCCCATCATATAAGTATCACACCTTTGATACCATATTCTTGGTTATTGTTTTAATCCATCCAGGAACTTCTTCAACTTGCAAACACGCTACTTATTTTCTTTTACTACAAAACCCTTTGGTTGGTTCATGTATATTTCTTCTTCCAAATCACTATGCAAGAATTTTGTCTTCACATCCATATTATCTACACTAATATCAAAAGAAGTATCAATAAATAAAATAAATCTAATAGAAGTTGATTTAGCAATCAAAGAAAAAATCTCATCAAAATCAATTCCCTCCACTTATGAACAACCCTTAGTTATTAGGTGAGTTTTGTACTACACCTTAACTTGTGAATTCAACTTATTATTAAACACCAATTTACTACCAATAGATTTTCTTCCAACTGACAACTCAACTAGATCCTAAGTCATATTTTTATCCAAGGCGTCCATTTATTCAACCATGGCATTCTTCCAAATTTTATTATCCTCTTAATACATTGCCTCCCTGACAGATCTAGGATCATCATCAGTAATAGATAAAGATAAGTTACAAAGGAAATCAAGTGGGATATACCTTTTGAGTTTCCTTCTTTCACAAAAAATATCCTCAAGGATGGAACTTCCTCTTCTGGTTCATTGTCTTTTGTTGAGTCAGATTCTTCACTCTCCAACTCAAACTCTATTGTCTTTGGTTATTCCTTGGGTTTTGACTTCCTACTTGGGAGGAACTCTAACCTCTCTAAATACAACATCCTGGCTATAAAGAATATTTTTAGTTACCGGGTTCCAAATTTTATAACCTTTTATAACATATTTATATCCAATAAAGATAATTTTTCAGCTTTATTATCCAACTTATAACTCCTACTTTTCTTTGGAACACGCTAAAAAGCATCATAACCATAACTCTAAGATGTTTAGGAGTGATATTTTTACCAGTCCATGCTGCATGTGGAATTTTTTCAACTAGTGCTGATGTAGGCATTTGATTCACCAAGTAGTACACAATATCCACTACCTCTTCCAATAATTCATGTGATAACCCTACACCACTGAGCATACTCCTTTCCTTCCCATCAATATCATGTCCATCCTTTTTGAAACTCCATTATGTTGAGATGTGTATGGAGTAGCATTTTTCCTTACTATTCCACACTTCTCACATATTTCATTGAACTCATTTATGCATATCTCTCCACCATTATCTATCCTCAACACCTTTATTTTCTTTTCTACTTGGTTTTCTACAAGAGCTTTAAATCTTTACATTTACCAAAAATTTCAAATTTCTTATGGAGGAAATAAAACCATGTGTTCCTCAAGAAATCATCAATGAATGAAACACAATACACATATTTATGTAGTGATGGAACAAAAACAAGTCCAAATGCATCAATGTGTATTAACTCCAAGATTCACTTTTCTCTTATAGCACCAAATAGGAATCTCACCTAATTTTGTTTACCATATATGAAATGTTCACAGAAATCAAAATCTAATGAGTAATAAAACATGCCTTCAACCATACCTTTACCATGTAATTATTGAAGGTACTTCTCTCCAATATGTCCTAATCTTTGTTGCCATCACATTGGTTTGTTTACAAGGACAATAGGGCCATGCCTTCTACATTGATATCCTCAGAAACAATAGAATGATTACACCCATTAGAGAAATATCTTTCTAACAACTTATACGAAGTTCCAATCCAAATTCCTCTTATCAACATTGCTTCTCCTCGAACCATCTTGCATGTGTCCTTTTCAAATACAATATGCACACCTTCATCAATTATATTACATGTAGATATCAAGTTCACCTGTAGAAAATGATAGATAATTGACTAAAAAAATCACCAAAATCCGCATATAAATGACCACTTTTGATTTGGTGACCACTAGTGGCAAATTAGCGACCATTGATCACACAACCAAAAAAGTGGTCATATTTAAATTGGTGATTTATGGCTTATCTTATAGCCATATGTTTGGTGATTAATTTGGTCTTGTATTTGGTCATTAATTGTCACAACTGATTACCAAATTAACAACCAAATATATGACCATGAGATAATCTATAATTACCAAGCTAAACATGACCAAATTTTTTGTCATGTGATAAATGATTGCTAATTTGATACCAATGGTTGTCATTTG